>JARJEC010165620.1:0-15725 GCA_030264575.1 Tachinus sp. AB-2021 | reverse complement strand
GTTTTGTTGGTTTCTGGGTAGTCAATAGTGTATCTTTTAAGTTCGGTTATCAGTTTTTTCCTTTTCTCTAGGAGCTGTTTTGTTTCTATCGACAGTTTGTCCGGCTTTTTCTCTAGGGGGCCTGCTATCTGTTCTGCTGTTTCTTTTATAATTTTTGTTATTCTCCCGTTGCTATCATCTAACGACCCTTCTGTTTTTCCTGGTGTGTTGGAAAATATTTCATTCAGCTGTTGTGTGTATGTTTCCTTTCATTCCGCTATCTTTTCTCTACTTCCTCTCTTAGTCGTTTATTTCATTTTTCTTTTTCTTTCCATTTTTGTGTCTATGAGTAGTTTGCATCTTACTATTATGTGATCGCTGCCGGTGTTGAATTGATTGACTACATCCACATCTTGGATTATGTGTTTATGGCAGGAGATTATAAAGTCGATCTCATTTTTGGTTTTACCATCTGAGCTACTCCATGTCCATTCCTATATTGTCTAATTTGTTCTCTAATTGTCTCTGTTATTGCAGTCATTCTGTTTTTATCCAAAGATTCTCTGGTTCTCTGCCAGAGTTTTTACATATTGTTTCAACTTTTGATGAGATTGGCCGTGTTTTGTGGTAATGTGTCTTTATGTTTAATGTCTTTAAATTTAATTGACTTATTTTTGGCAAAATTTATAATTTCAGTTAATTTTTCTACGACTCTTTCTAAAATATCAGTCGACGTATTGATTATAATTTGTTTGACTAAATTGTCTCTAAACTTTTTTCAATTAGCTGTTTTATAATCGAGTTTGTAAACAAGGTTTTTTCCAAATTTAATTTGTTCAGTAGTTTAATTTATATATGATTGTGGTCTGAATTTAATTTTAAAAATAAAGGAAAACAATAATAAAGATGTGCATAATAATTAGATATCCATTATGCAGGCAAGTATAAACGTAAAAGGTAATAATTGCTAACCCTTTGCTATACAATTTGTAAGGCATATGGCACGTTCGTACCAAAAGGTTATTTTTTCAAATTATTTTTGCGATTCAAAATGCAAGTGTTGTGATTTTTTACTATATTGCAATGCAACCGCACTAATCTCTATATAAGCGACCAAATTTTATTACAATACAACTACAATACACAACTACACAAATCTATATGAACGACCTTTAACTTATTCTATGTACTGTGTTTGCCGCAACAATTCTAAATTTTACTTATTTACTTGAAATTTCTGTTGAGACTGTATGCGGCATAGAGTGGTACATGAAGCATACGCAACTGATGATTTTGGTATCAAAAGTAAACCTTGGTTGTAAATTTATTAAGAAAGAGCAACTGAAGTCTAAAGTTAAAGCAAAAAAGTTCACTAAAAGAAAAAATAGTTTTTCAAGAAAAGCATTGAATTGAAGAAGATGACAAATTAAAAACATATAAAATTTGTGGAAAGTAGCAATAGTTGTCCGTGCAAAAGATGTGTATGGAGTGACACAGTAGTTGAAAATATAAACATAGATGCATGGAAAATTATTTTGGAAGTTGGTGAACATAGCAAAACAAGAGGCGCAGTATAAATATTGTGATATTCAGAATGACCGTGGTGAAATGTTTTGGAATGAGCATGGTATTGTAGCACTGGAGAAAAAAATTGAGCAGTGTGAATTCTTTAGTAGATAGAAAAGAAAATAGGAAAATGGTAGATAGTATAATGAGTATAGTATAGTATATGAGGATAAAGTGATAAAAGCTATAAAAGACTCAGGAAACTTTATTTATTAAAAGATTAATTGAGCTATTTAATTTATTCGTTAGAAAGTTAAAATTGCCAAGTAAATAGAAGGATACTTTGATTATTCCGTTGTATATACAAAGGTAGTGTAAAAATTATGGAACTATTAGATTATTGGGTAGAAAAAGTTAGGAAAGCCTGTTTCTTCGTTTACAATATTCAAATGAAGTGAATTGTTACTTCATTGTAAACCATATGAGCAAAAATATTATTGTTTACAATAATTACAATTATAGATAACCTACACTCAAATGACAGATGACATGTCTAGGAGCAAGAAACGAAATCGAATGAATAGCAATTCGAGCTTGCTCGATATATAAAAATTGTGTTTCATTTGAAAAACAAAAGTTGATAACATGTAACTCTGCCTTATAAAAATATTTGTTTTGTACATTAAAATTAATGATACTTTACAATTTTTTTTTCTATAAAATATAATTTAAAAAAAAAACATGTCTTCCTAGACTCGACATATAATATTAATTATGAAAGAAAATTGTACAAATAATTAAAAAAAAAATTTAACGCTTAATTAGTCGCAATATCTTTTATAACATATAAAACAGACAATAAGTTGTCGCTAGGGGCACTTTATGCTTCTATAGATATTTTTTGTGAATAAAAAAGTAATAAACAAATTTTTTTCTTATTTAAATCAAATATTTATTTATAAAAAATTTAAAAATTATATTCTATCAATGGTTTTAGCATATTATAGTTAAATTAGTGTTAGTATACGAGCATGCCCGAGAGAGGGCGCGCGAGCATACGAGAGGGAGACCAGGACGGACGGCTGGCTCTCGTGCCCGACCAGGGAAGCCAGATGGTCGATATATCGCAAATTGGGCGATGAATAAATCAGAATTGCGGCGAAATTTTTGATTTTGCGGTGGGCTCTAATTTGGGCGATCAAACGTTTTAAAGTGTCGGAAATTTTTAAATATTTCTACTCCAAAGTTGTTTATGGTATACAACTTTTAAAATATCTCATATGATTTTATTTTTCTTTGTTGAAAAAATATAAGTTGCAAGCAAAGTTCATGAACTTAACATTGTTATAGAAAAAAAGGTTCAATTCAACATGTATAAACAAAGATATATAAACTCGGTCGCTTCATTGTGCGATTTTTTTATTAAGAACAAATGCGTTTGATTTATGACTCAGTATGAAATAAACACTTAAGATAGAAAAATAGTACCGTAAAACGCTGAACCAGCTATTTAAACCTAACATTTTCAATTAAAACTTAACTTTTTCAATTAAAACTTAATTTTTTTAGTTAAAACTTAGCTTTTTTAAAAGTTTTTTCTGTTTCAGATTTAAACATCACGGAAATCAATCAAAGACGATCTTGGAGCATGGTCGAAAAAAGCATCGTCTACAATCACTTCCACTAACATTTTATTCGATTGACGTTGCCGAGCACCGAAGCCATCAACGAATGCATTAAGATGGATCGCGTTGGCGTCGAGATCGTGGAGCCAAATTAAAAGTTACATTTCTAACGCAAATAAAAGAAAAAAACGTAATTAGTAATAACAATTATGTTCATTTTCTTATTTATATTTTCTTGTTTAAATTTATGAAATTTATTGGTATTCATATTTATTGATTGTAATATTTTTTTCTATTTCTAGTTTACGGTGTTTTATTTCATATTTAATACATTTTCAGACCGCCTTCAATCATTTCAATTGCTTAAGCAAAACAAAATTAATTAAAAAATATGATAATGAATGATCGAAATGATCGAAACCGGTCTAAAAATGTATTAAATAGGAAATTAAAGATGACAAGATAGAAATAAAATTATTACAACAATTAATAAAAATTAATGTTAATTTGTTTACTCATGTTTATGTGTTAATTAAAATTATCAATGTATGGATGTATGCATGTATGCATGTATTCATGTATGCATGTATGTATGTATGCATGTATGCATGTATGCATGTATGCATGTATGCATGTATGTATGTATGTAACTCTTTAGTTTTATAAAACTTATTAAATTTTATATTTACAAACTTTATATTTAATATTTTATGTAACTTTCCTAAGTACGTTATTAATTTTTTTGTATAAAATGAAAATTACTAGGTAATTTTTTTTTACATTCTTTTGTTTAATTATAATTATTCGAAATATACATAATATATTATTTTTCGATATAACGTAATGCCAATTATCAACCTCAAATGTTCTATATTGAAATTTTATCGAGTTATTTTATTAGCAGGAATTAAAAATAGATGGTATGAGTTTAAATAAAGTCGAGTCATCATTCCAATTACCATAACCTTGGAGCGGCTCGAAGATCGCTGCGATCCAACGCAAGTCGGTGTTTTACTCAGTATCGAAAGACACTCCCCGTGGTTCTCGTTCGGCTGGCATCTTAGACATTTATTTAAGCAAAAAATTCAGAGAATTAAAACACAATTGTTTTAACATAAAAATGACATTGCTTAAAAAAACTGTATAATAAATAAAGATTCAGAGATTGATAATTTAAACCAATATAAATAATATCTCATAATTAAATATTTAAAATATTAAAATTTAAAATTGACCAGATTTCTATAGAAATAGAAAATTGGATCGTGGCTTACGAACGAAGATATTCGCAGCATTCTTAGTTTTTTCGCAGCTTATCGTAACCTTGGAGCGCTTCGAGGTACGGAACGAGGTCTGTTGCAAATCTGGACCCACCTTTACAATAACAATGAAAATGATAACAAATAACAATGAGAAAGATAACAATAAAAATAACAAACACAATAACAATCACAATAACAATATCAATATCACAAGGAAGTCAGGACAAAAAATGTTCAACGTATTAAAAACTAGGAATTCATTTGATCACAATTCACAATAACAATACAACCGATTTATAAAAACACGTATGACTGATAGATAGCGAGATAAAAATATTTTCTAATACAACCGCATTAATTAATCAAAAATTATTATGGATTTAATGTGGGAATTTGTAATCCTAAAACTCATTAATGTTTTATTAAAGATCGTATCTAGCAATAATAATCATATACAATTTAAATAGGTATTTGTATATTAAATAAATAATTTTTTTATATAATTGTAAAAATTTTCATAGATATTTAAGTGTAGTCAAAATTAATGTGATATATGCTATTTATAGTAATATACAAATTTCATTTACCATCATCATCACCATCAATGGTCAAATTAATTAATTAATAATGAAAAATGCAGTATGAAGAAATAATTTACAATCAATATATACAAAATACCTTCCAATATACATTATATATTATATATATAATATACATATATTAATATCATAAAAGGACTTGATTGAAAATACATTAAAAAAAAGACAAAAATTAAAAAAATTTGTATAATGTAAAACAAAATTAAAAAAAAACATAAAAAAATACTTTATAAATGACATAAATTAAATGATATACAACAATTAGTTATTCATTAATACTGACCTTAAACAAAACATATAAAAAAGATGATTATCCACAATCAGGTACGCTGAAACGAATATAAAACATTAGTAATTATTTTTACAAGTACATAAAATAAAAAATAATGATCATGGCCTGAAATGTTATGTTTCGGACGCAGTAAGCTTCGAGAAAGGCGTAGAAAATCTAAGTGTTATCTACAACTTAATTAATTAAGAACCTCGCAACAATTATCTTGTTACCTATACCATAAGTACAATGCCCCTTAATATTTAATATTTTGTCCTCCTTTATTTCTACAGCTTCTTATCGTACCTGGACAAAATGATTTTTATACACCCTGGGAAAAAACAAAGACAAAATTTAAACAGCCATTCACGTAGCCGCCCATTTTGTTATACATACACTACTCAACCACAACAATCAAAACGGTCCCCGACAAAATTGTAGCACTCCATTTCCACTTGTTTTACTTCCTCACCAAAAATGCAGTCCACTATAATAGTAAACAAAATAATTTTAATTCTGTATTATTGGAAATTTTTATATATTATGCATAACACAACCTTTGTTTTTATCTCTATTTATTTAATTGTGCATTTATATTTTATTTATTTTTAACTGAGCATACCAATATTGTTTTTTTAATTTGTTTCATATAACATGTAAATTTGTTTTTTTAGTTATTTAAGAGCTGGAGGCAGGTTTCGCCTACGTAACGTTCTCAATAAAAAGTTAGTTTTTATTTTGTTTGAAATTTATTTAGAACAGTCCTGAATTGCCATCTTCCCAAAAAGAAGATTAAAAATACTTTTCCAAATTATGAAAGATGATACTTATCAAATAATATAGCAATATCGTATAAAAGTATATAGTAATATACAAATTTCATTTACCATCATCGTGCAATGAACAAATTTATTGATCAATAATGAAAAAATGCAGTATGAAAAAATTATTTAGAAGCAATATACAATATACCTTAGAAAATACATTATTGATAACATAAAGGGACTTGATTGAAGATACATAACAAAAAATTTTAAAATTTAGTATGAACAAAATTAACAAAAAATTGCTTTACAAATAATATAAATTAAATGATATAAAAAACTAATTATTAATTATTCCAAGATTCTAATAATCTGAAACAAAACATAAAAAACATTATTGAAACATTATCCATAATCGTAATTGAAGTAAAAAATATTAATAAATATTTTTACAAATCTACATAAAATAAAAAAATAATGATCCTGGCCTGAAACATAACATATAAAGAATTAAAAAAAACATACCCATAATTATTGTACCCATATACATTTATTATAGAATATTTTATTTCCATTTTACAAAATTATTTTATTTAATTTTAATAATATAAATTTAATATCAATTTTACAATGTTTGTATACAACTATACATCATTTTTATAAAACCATATGTACATTTTAGGCCATTTAAAATAACAAAAGATTTTTTGAAAATTCTATTTGATTAAGCATACACTTTTTTGTAAACGGATCGCACATCCACCCTGGATATCTCAGAAAATCGAGACAAAACAAATAAATCCTGAAACACGTCAATTTCTATTTTGAGGTGGACATCTTTTGACATATAGTTGACATTTCTGTCACTTTCCCTCTTCACTCCAACAAGCATCTTACAAAATTGAAATAAAACCAATTTGTATGTATGCACACATTATATAATTAATCATTAGTAAAGGTGCAATATTTAAATAAAATTATAAGATTACTTACATCTTTATCCACCGGAAAATCATACTTTAGTACACTGCATTTTCCGTATCTATCACCTATCACATATCTATTTATTAAAAATATAACAAAGAAATTAGGTCTGCTAATAAGAATAGCGGCAAAGTAAATATCGTAAATATGGCGCCACAGTTGTTATGATTTATGAAACAGCTGATCACAATTCAGAGCTGATAACAGATAGCGACAATGAAAAAAATACGGACGAAATTGAACTAAAATTTGGCCATGAGACTTGAGACCCAGCTTGGGACCAGCGCGTGTATCTGAGTTTTCTGAACCGCGCTTTCTAGCGGCAATATGTTTAACCATCATTAGCTCTCACTTGACTTGTCGCCGCCTGAAGCCCAGATCCCATTTGTGATAACTATGGGTTGCGGTTATTATTTACATAATATTTTGTAACCCTTTGTAACCTAAAATTGATGCTGCAAAGACATTACATAAAGTTTATGTAATGTGTTTACTAGATACGATCCTCAATGGATGTATAAGGTCCGACACTCCAATCTAATAACCTTAGCGCCGTTTTACTTAAATCAGAAAGAATCAGTGCCTCCGTTTAGCAAAAGTTTTTTTGGTTGTCTTAAAATTCAATAATAACATAAGATTATAGTTTAGTTTTTTTGTTGCTAAAACATTTGAAGAGTAAATTGTGTTTAGAAATGCTTCAGAATATATTCATGATTTTGAGGTTTGATCCCTTTCCGTTGACTGTCGTACTGTACTGTGAATGAATGAGATATTATATAAGATTTTAGCCGATTCAAATATTTTGTAGAGTTTTATAGTTAATTGATTTATTCATATTATTTAAACATAAAAAGATTTATTGTTTTGATTATGTATTATATCAATACTAAATGGTTTAAGTTATAACTTCAAAAATTACAGTTTGTTGTTAAATTAATAAAAACTTGAAGATGCATGTGCTGAAGCTGAAGCTGAAACGGATGCTCTAGCTAAACCTGAAAATAAATTAAAATGTACATATATGATAATTAGTGACTCTCATATTAACCTAATTTATTATGTATAATTAAGTATAATATTTAATTAAAAAGTATTTACTTCCAACTTGTATGCCGGAACCAACATCTGCTCCACTAAAGCTGCCTGAACTTGATGAAATGGCTCCTCCATTTCCACCTTTTGTATATTCAGATCCATCAGATTGTGATCCACTGTGGGAACCAAAGTTATTTCCAATTTCACTATTTCTGTCATAACTCACAGGTCCTCCTAATGAACCACCAAAACTTCCCAAACCTGAGTTAACTACTGCACTATGGGAATCAAAACTATTTCCAGATCCGTCATTTCCGTTATATGAAGAACTCACAGGTCTTCCTAATGAACCACTAAAGCTTCCTGCACCTGCGTTAGCTATTGCTCCTGCACTAGCACCCACACTAGTAATCCCATCATTTGCAGAACTATGTGGCCCAAATGTATGTAAATCAAAACTGTTAACTTTACTACCACTTCCTCCATAAGTAGAATCAGCAGGGCTTCCCAATGAACCACTAAAACTACCTACACCCGCGTTTGCTGTTGCTCCTGCAATAGCGCTTGCTGCACCATTTACACTACTACCAAACATTCCAACTCCTGTTGGTAATTCATAACTACCAGAAGTACCTTGATTTCTACGACTACTATCAAAACCAGTGTTTGAAGGTATGTTTTTATCAATAAAAACTAAATCTCCATGTCCATAGGATACTGGTATTTTGTCCTTTGGCTGCTCTATAATGGCCGTACCAAGCTTTCCAGATAATTGACAGTCTTTAGAAAAACACCCAATTGCACTATTTACTCCAGAATTGGAATCACTATTAATGTTAGAATTGTGAGTAGGACGTCCTAAAGAACAATCACCGCTACAACTTACAGGCAACATTCCAGATGAAATTGCAGGATAAGTAGGAAAACCTGGTGGTATTCCACTTGGTGCGGGTCCATAACTAGTGTGTGGTTTCTTGCAGTCAGGTGTAGAACAATCTACATTGGCTGCAGTAGTAGCAAAATTACAGTTTTGATTGTTACAAGGAGTTTTTGGTGCTTTAATATGTGGGCTTGGTGATGTAATTCTTCCACACTCACCAGGTATACTGCATCCATTTGTAGATGTAGAAGGAATGGGGCCCACAATTAATTGTTTATTAGGATTATATGTGGAAGCTGGTATAGAAGAATGACATCCATTTGATTGTAAACAACCAGAGTTTTTCTGGTCACCTGTAGGGTTTTGTGATGCAGCATGGTTTAATGGAACTATACCACCCCCTTGGTTTAATGGAATTGTACCACCTTGTTCTTTATATGGATATGAAACGCCTGGCTTGTTGTTTGAAGGAATATTATAGCAACCATCAGGTTTATTGCAAATTGGCTTTACTCCAGAAACTTCTTCAGGTTTTGGTTGACATCCACCAGCAAGAGAGCAGCCTTGATTATAATTAGATGGTGTTTCTGAGTCCTGTTCCTGTATGTGAATAGGTCTAGCAGTTGATGTACCAAGTACTTGCGGGACATGTGTTTGTTTATTACATTCAGCCGGACTGTTGCAAGGTTTAATTGGTTTGCCATATGCTGGGCCTAAATGACCACCTGGACCACCATTATATTTATTGTAATTTGTAGAAATTGCCGGCTTGCTGTCATAAATGCTTCCACTAGGACCTGGGAAAGGACCCACGTAATGGAATCCTATTTCTGTTTGACTTTCGTAGTTAACTGTTGGTTTTGTTGAGCTATGTTGAGCAGGTTTGCTATCGTGAATACTTCCAGGTTGTCCTGGGAATGTATATGTATTAAATGCACTTCCGGGTGCTGTAGTTTGTGGATTGTATTTGTTTAGGTTTATTGGTACAAGTTTGCTATCGTAAATACTTCCAGAATTTCCCGGAAATTTATGGTTCATTGCCGATCCATGTTGATTGGGTTGCGGATAAGTGTGTTCTGATTGCAAAATTTCTGGAGTATCTAGATTTTGAGAATGAGTAGCTGAAGGTTTACTGTCCTGGCTGCTTCCTAGATTTTCGTGTAGTTTTTCTATATTAGCACTTTGAACGTGTCCAGTTCCTGGAGTATTGCCAACTACTGGTTTGCTATCATATATACTACCAATTGGTCCGGGAAATGGACCTGTGTATTTATTTGCATATGATGAAGCTCCGGCTCCTGCTGACGCATAACTACCACTAACTAAAAAACATAAATTAAGTCATATTGCTAATAGATATTGCATACTGTGTTTCAGCCTATGAATTTGTTTCAAGACATTTATTACCTGGTAATACAGACTCTGTTCCTGGTTTAATTGGTAGGCCGCATTGTGACAATTTACATCCAGCGCCTAATAAACCGCCTATTTGTGTCCCTGGGGCAGATTCTTTAGCTACATGAATAGTGCCAGCAATTTCAGCCGACGACGTCTGTTTGCACCCAACTGTAGAACATCCAACATGTATACCTGCAAATTTAGCAGGTTTGCTTTCAGATGAGCTAACATCACCAAAATTAGATTCACTACCACCGTCAATAATACCTCCAGGTATTTGTGATTCAGCGCCAGCAAATGCATTAGCATTAGTATGCAAGTAGCTTCCAGGTCTAGATAGTTTATTTGAAACCCCTATACTATATCCATCATTTCTTGGTCCAGTACCTATCGCTTGTACATTTGAAGGTATGTCCGCAGTTAAACTTCCATAACCGGGCGATCCCAGATCTAAATTAGCATCTATGTGAGTCCCATAAGTTCCGCTATGTGCTCCAGCATTGGCAAAACTATTACTTGTAGATCCGACTTGATCCAAAACTCCTTTAATTCCATTAGTAATTTTATTTAATCCATCTATATTACTTCCACCACTTGAATAACTTCCAGAATTTGAATAGGAACTAGCGCTGCTGAATGCTGAAAATGTAAATTTTTAATTATTTATATAAATTTGTTATCTTTTCGTAATATTATCATTGTTGCTTTTAACTAATTAACATAAAACAATTCAATTCAGTTGTAAATAATAATTAATAAATTAAATAAAATAATAATTAGTAATTCTCTCCACAATCAAAATATTCTCGAAATAATAATATTATTAAATTAAGTTACCCGAAGCTGATGAACTCGACGAACTGTAGCTACCATATCCATGTTGATATGCTATAACAATAGGAATTATTATTTATAATTAGTAATAATTGGTTTATCTTACATGTATTTATTGCAATTAATATGATAAATGTGGTTATTTTAAATTCCATGGTAAGCAGGCTATATTATTAAATCATCAACACCAGAGTCACACTGAGCGGTTGCGTCTAGCAAAACAAGTATTTATATGAACCTTAGATAATAATGAATTCAAAAAGGAGTCGTGCTCGCATAAAAAAACCACCTTGTTTATGGGAGAATTCTAATTACGCATCCGCTTGAACTTAAATGGTAATCTAGGTGGGCTATTCCCATTATTATTGTTGTAAACTTGAACTTGAATCGCGTGCATGTCGATTAAATGTGATTTTTGCAATTCTCAGTTTAATTACCTCTATATAGATCGCTATCATTACAAAAATACAGGATTTATTGTCGACGTAGCCAAACTTGTTTATTTGGCAATAATTTATGCAGGTATAATACATTATTTTTGAATCCCATACATTCTTACTACTTACAAAATTATTGCCAAACGCATCAATGAAAACTAGACATTATAATCGTCAGTAATAATTAAATTACAACACTGAGTGGATGACTTATTAATAAAAATAATAACAAAGTAGTTTGATGTATCCAACGAGGTAAACACAAACATAAAACAAAAGTGTATACTAACTAATAAATTTATCTTATTGGTTTTCAATCTTTCATTATTGCATTTATCAATACAAGCAAACGCTTATTTTACTCACTTAAATGTTTGTGTACAGATTTTTATCCGTAACAATTAGTTTTGGCCTTATAATTGACAAACAAACATTATTACTTTAATTTATATAGAATATATTTGAATTAGCATTTATAAAATGAATACATAATAATAATTTTGAATTGATAAACTAAACTACTTTTACTAAATAATACATAACTAAACCGTTAAACTAAGAATTAAGTATGAATTAATATATAAAAAAGCGCACGGTATGTGTATTTGCATGCCTGACATATACCACAGATACAGATATTTCTCGAAAAAATATCAAAATAATGCATGTACATTTTTAAACATCCCAACATGACGTATTGTCATCAAATTATCAAATTCTTTTATGGACATACGTTTATAAGATACTTGATTCATTCGTTACGGAGCGATGAATCATATTCAACTGTCAACGATACAACTTTCTACCAGCTCTGTGACAAACTTTAAGTTATTTTTTCAATGAACATTTGTCCGATTTGTATTTGTTTAGAAGTTACAAGCATTTAAAAAATATATTTCTATATTTCAACTAAATTAAATGCCGATTGCTATGGCAATAATTTTGTTTTTCAAATTAAATTGGCTGTTGCTGTGACAATAATCACTTATTTACTTACCAAACCCATTCGTCCAGCTATTGTGTCATCAAGAGCTTAGACAATCAAGAGGTTGGATATTAACCTCAATTTTTTTATTATTTGTCAACTGAGAGGTTAAATATCTCTATATATCAATGCCGCCAACATCAGAAAAGTAAAATACACTAGCCTTTTAAAGCATCCGACATTAACAGTAACAAACCCAAACCTGTGCTTTACTAAGTAATTCTAGTAACGATGCAAATTCGAAAATAGTATGTTAAAATACAAGTCGAAGAAAGCATCGATTCAAGCACGTGATTGAAATTCCGACACGAACTGCGTAGCGATGAGTGAAGGAACAAGTGCTGGGAGAGTTTTCTGAACGAGTGTTTTATACTATTTTTTCTATTTTGCACCTTCGGATTCCTTTTTACAGAAGAGAAGTAAAATTTTGAAGTTTACTGAATTTTGTTAAGGTTCATTACAGTGATTTAATATTTTTTAAGAAAGCCGTTGAAATTTTAATTTGAATTGTATTCGGTTTCGGACCAAACTAGTCGCGTTTACCAGGTGCAATATTGTCTGAATATTATTATAATTCTTTCTCATTCTCCTAATATGTATTATAATTTAAATATTAATATTATTATTCCTTTAATAGTTGCGGGAGTGAGTATTTATTTAATTGAGACTATGTGAGATTAGGTGAGCTAGTCTGGGCCACTCTCAGGCAAACCACCGTCGGTGGTGATGAACCCACCTTTTATTATGTTGGTGGAACATAACTTCTAAAATAACCAAATTAATTCGAATCATAATTACCAACCCAGTCAATCAACTAACACGGCTTCCATAAATAACAAAGCCCCACTCGTTCATTTATTCCCGCAGATTCCGGTCCGCATCAAATATACATAGAACTACGCGGAACAGAGCATAACCCCTCTTTCAATCGACAGTAAATTGTTTAAAGCTTAAATTCTTTCAATTATAAAAGTTTAAGCTAGAGGCAGAAATAAGGTTGTGATTATCTTTTTCGTGCGTTCATCCCCTCCCACCGCATCTCATACAAGGGACTTACAACGGGCGTAGATAAATCATTTGGTGTACAGGAAATCAAAAACAGTGCTAAAAACTCCGTTAATGTTGAAATTCTTAGAGTTGAGCGTCTTAACCAAAAAGTGGATAAAATTGACGAATCAGGATTCACTTTTGAGCCATCCGCCACCACTCTAATCTCATTCAAAGGGCATATCTTACCTACAAAATTACTTTTTAACCTTAATTCCCTGCCCATTAACATCTTTATCACTAGAGTCATACAATGTTTCAATTGCTTGAGATATAACCATACCACCAAAATATGCAAAAGCACGGAACCTAAATGTCCTTCCCGTGCCGGTTCACACACAATTAAAGTTTGTTCATTCGGTAACAATACACCATTGCTTGCTATGAGTATTTTTTTCATAAAGCGTCCTCGATCAACCCATCCAAGCCTTCCTCCACTCAACTTGATAGAGACTTTCCTAGAACCCTTTTGCCTACTGAGTCATCATGTGTCTCCACTCGCCCTTTCTTTTGTGATACTCTATTTAAACTCAATCAACACTCTGTCCGTGAGGGGTTGGATTCTGGCAGCGACTCATCCAAAGGAAACCTCCACAAAAGAAAAAAAACCTAAACTTAAAACCCCGGAAGAAAAGACCCTTAAGGCAATCTTCTTCTATGAGCTGTTTATAATAGTAGGAGACTTCAATGCACATCATCTCTTATGGGATCACCAATTCTATAACCCCAACGGTATTGAGTTGGAACCGGCTGTAAATCCCCTAGACCTTGTAATCTTGAATTACGGTCATCCAACTAACTTTAATTTTATTAGAGAGATTAGTTTATTGGTTGCAAAAAGATTTTTCTATCATTTTTCGTTTCTAAGAAAAACGTGGTTTTTTGAAATCATCAGATTGCTATTATGGCTGCATTTACTTTATTTCTTCATTAACTTAGCTCCAAATATTATCATATTACCTAGTAATAAAATCTTCAGATCTTGCACTTAGAATTAAGATAGAAACCTCTTAAAATGTCAATTTGAGAATCATGACAAAAAATCTACTAAAATGTGCATTTAATGCAGCAGATTTATGACGAAAAAATTAGCAAAATTGCAAATTTAATTAAAAAATACTATTAAAAATTGCGAATTGGAAGAAAAAAACGTATAACAAAAAATAAAGTATTTTTTTAATAAAATTCTAGCTTAATATAAAATATTTTTTTACATATTTGTATTACATGTTGTACAAGAGAATTCATTTTAGTTGGACTAATTTGTGGATTTTTATCTTCCTTATTGAAGTTAGAAAGGGATACGTTACGTCTGGTAGCTGGAAACTGGTATCTCTACCGGTACGCATCTCTTGTGTGGTCAAATTTGACGTTACTATAAGCTATCTTAGAAACTAATAAAGCTAGATAAGTTCTGATAAGGTTGCATCAAACAAATTTTAGAAGATTAGTTTATTGGTAGCAAAAATATTTTTCTATCATATTTCGTTTCTAAGAAAAACGTGTTTTTTTTAAATCAGCAGATTGCTATTATGGCTGTATTTACTTTATTTCTTAAGTTATTGCCACATATACAAACATATCTTAATGAGCCTTTTTACGTAGTTAAGAGCCATAGCCAGATTTTTTTCTGACTTTAAATTTTTTGAGAGATTTGATCTACTTTTTTCAAATGGAAACTATAGTGCCCTATATTTTAATACAATCTAGAATTTTATCTTGATTTCAATGATACATAGTTTATTGGGTTTGTTCTTAACTAGAATAGATAATAACGATGGTACTGGATATGCCACACCTGCCGTTATTTGTATAGATATTAATCTAAACAAATTAATAAGGAAATGCTAATAAACTAATATTTTATATATTTTTAAGAAATTATTATTAATAATTCCAAATTCAACTAACTATATATTATATCGATGAAATCAGCATAAAATTTTACATTTTATAAAAATATACACTATAATCATAAGGATGGTTTCGACCTCTACTATGTGGTACTTCATTATTAGAAATAAATAAAACAAAAATTACAATGTTTTTAACCACAAAAATTTTATTTATTAAAAATAAATATATAAGCAACTTGAGTTTCGACTTATGATGGTCATTA
>JARJEC010165618.1:0-22562 GCA_030264575.1 Tachinus sp. AB-2021 | reverse complement strand
TGTTTCTACACGCATTTTCTCTTATTTTTGTTTTTTTTTTGTTTTTGCGAAAAGATGTTTTTTTACCGGATCCGTATTTGGTTTTAGGTAGTTCACTGTCTATTAGTAGTATTTGTATTTGTTAGGTTTTACCCAACTGGGCATCGACATAGAGATTCTTCAGCCATGTTCATTAAGGCTTGTTCCTGTAGAAATTTGTTTTAGATTTCGAATGGCGAATGGAATTGGCTATGCGGTTCCCATTCAAGTGCTGACCGTGCCTAATGTTGCTTTTTACTTATTATTTATTTGCTTTCTGATTCCCATTTTGGAACGTTTTATTTGCAGCTACTTAATAATTTCAATCCATAAAGCTATTACTATTCTTTTAATTCTCTATACGCTATTTTTTTTTTAATTTTTGTTTGGCGTTCTCTTTAGTCAATACATTATAGTTGTTTATGATGCCGGCTTAGATAATTTTATCACAGACGTTTTAATTATTTATGCGATGGGTTGCTACTGTTGTTGTTAATGTATCAGATATTATCAACTCGCTGATACCTTCCACAAAGGTTGGTCTACTGTTGCAATTATTCATACTTAGATCTAACTCTGCTAATCATCACCAAAAAATTCCAACTGTTGTTTTCTTTTGTAAATGTCTATGCCATATTAATAATGTAACTCATTCGTATGTTTGATATCGTATGTTTCTGCATGCACAAATCCTTTGTTTTTTGTGCATATCAGTTTATTTTTCTGTTTAACATCATGATTAAAGATTATGATTATTGCATCTTTAGCTTTATTTGTGTGCCACGATTTTTAATCCGGGATTTACAAGGTTCCGATATTAACTCAACATTAACTTTGTTCTCTCCTGCAGTCTGAAATAGTAGGTGTATTGCTGTCTTACTTCTGTTTAGATTTACTCGCAAAATATGTTTATACTAGATTTATTTGAGCGTTACTATGCATCCATATGTGAGAAATAAACATAAGAGTTTTTAAATCAAATTTCTTTACTTATCAATAACATTTATTACGTTATTTTTACATTTAGAGCGAATGAGAAACTGGACGCCAATAAAATAGATACAGCATTTGGATTTGAAAACATACATAATGAAATTCAGTCGAGATTAGCATCACCAATTAGATTTGTTAATTTAATTAACACCTATATTGAAATCTATGTTGAAAAGAAAGGAAACATTATAGACAGGCAGAAAAAATTAGAGGTTTTTATTATAACTATTAGATGAATTTATAGTAATAATTAATTACTAAATATTGTTATTTAGGCAGGTGTATCTAAATTAACGGAAGCTAGAAATGTTGTAGCTGATTTAAAAGTGAAGGCCGCGAATCAACAAGAAAAGCTTGCTGAAAAACAGGAAAAAGCTAATAAAGCTCTTGATATGATCAGCAACACCATGAAAAACGCTAATGTTCACAAAGAAGAGATGGAAACATTAAAGAAACATACAGAACAAGAAAATATCGTGCTTGTAAAACGGTAATGTATATTATGTGTTATGCAGAATGACCCGTTAAGAAAGGTTTTATTAATAACAAATCTTAAATTATTATATATTTTTTTAATTATGACGGCACCAATTGACGCATTTTTGATAATGAAGTAATTTTTTAATATGTATTTATAAAATTATTTTTACGGATTTTAAAGATATACATACTAATTTTACGCCGCTAAAATTAACAATTATTAATTTACTTCAGATAATAAATAAAAAGAAAATATACCGTGATCGCCAAAAAGTATGCATCATAACGGAAAATTTTTTGTTCTTTTTACTTAGTAAACATTCTTTACTAACAGCTATTTAGCCTTTTTAAACATACCACGTGTTTTATACTTGGTCAAGAAATTGCGCTTTTCAAAATTGTCAAAATCTAGAAAGTGCTATGTATCTACAATTACTCAATTTTTCCGTAAGATTTATTGTTTGTTGACATTGTCTTATTGGGCAATTACTGTTTTTTTGTCAATCCTTATTATAGGTTTTAAAGATTTCTTCCATAAATATTTTTGTTTAAAATTAAGTGTTATTATACAAAAACATTACATTTTTGCAAAAATATCAGAAACATGTTTTGTGACGTTCAGATTGTTTATTAAAAACTTATTATTAATCAATCATTTAATATTTATTTGTTAGTAAAAAAGAAATTGAAGAGGAACTTTCCGAAGTGGAACCTTTAATACAAGAAGCGCGACAAGCTGTTGGAAATATAAAAACAGAGTCGTTATCTGAAATAAGATCACTGAGAGCACCTCCTGAAATTATACGAGATATTTTAGAAGGTGTACTTAGACTTATGGGCATACATGACACATCTTGGAATAGTATGAAAACATTTTTAGCTAAAAGAGGCGTCAAAGAAGATATTAGGTATTGTTATTTATTTATTTATTAGACCGCATGGCCATTTAGAATAGAAATACATACACATGTTTTGTAATACAAAGAAATAAGAAACAAAATAATGTTATAATATACGGGGTGGTGAATCATAGAAGGATCAAGCGCCTTTTGCGTTATCTTTGAATTTTGGAATTGGATTTATAAGTAGTATAATTAAACAATATTTATTTTTGCCAATCAAGTTACAATTAAAATGAATGAATTCGGTTTCTTTATAATATTTTGAATGCAAACTTCTCTAGATAATTTTAAATTTATTTTAAATATCCGATGCTTACAGATATTAATTTACTTTTAACAAAAAAACAAAAAAATATGCACAATATGTTATTATTTATACAAATTTAGTGAATTTTTTAATTTAATAAAATTAAATCCGAATGGCAGTATTATTACATATGGTTTTATAAATGATTGTTAATGGTAATAAATGGAATAATAAGTGGAACGCTTATTATAGATTTTTTTAAATGCCACGAATGTCAGTTCCAAAGACAAAAATATTTTCCAAAGATTGGGGGGCTAGGTGTCTTGGCATTAAAAAAAAATTCAATTCTTCAGCGTACCTACTACGAATTAAATTTAGAAAGAGAAAGAGAAACTGTGGGATACATTTTTTATATATAAAAAGTCATAGCAAAAAGTAACAATCGGCGTATCACAGTGAAAATATAAAAGATATTGTGTTGTCACTTATTAATAACAAACAACAATAATGAATTTACATTGTTGAACATGATCTTTGTCAAAATTATATTCTCACCATATTATCACACTAATAATGCATATTAACACAAAATTACCAAATAACAAATATCATAACCATAACCAATAAGGTGTTGAGAATAAATTTGTATTAGCACAAAACGGCAACGGCTGCAATTTGTCTATTATTGCTCGAGAGCCATAAAGTTGCCAAGTAACAAGAAAATTAACAAGCAACAATGTTCATATATATCACGTGTTTTTCCAAGTTATGAAAATTATGCAAATCTTTCGATTTATTGACATTCAACTTAAAATTCTTAAGAGGGGAAATTATTATATCTTGCGTCCAGTTTTTCTCAAAAACTATAATAACTATAATTCAAATCTGTTTTCGGTATTAATATGTATAATTTCAGCTTTTCAATAAAGTATTCTTGTTAAAAAATAATAATAAATTACTAAGTTATTTGCAAAAATTTCTCAATTTTTTAAATTCTTTATTGAAAACATGTAGTGAAAAAATTCATTCTGCAAAAATATTTACAAAATTATTATTTGTTTGCCTTAAAAGCTGGATGTCAAACAAAGATAAATCAAATAACTTTTAAAATTAAAAATATTTATTAAAGCGGATTAGTTTATATATATATATATATATATATATATATATATATATATATAGATAGATAGATAGATAGACCTGGTCATCATCACACGGTGATAGAACAAATATATTTGTTTCCATCACCGTATGATGACTAAGCAATTGGTCGAAATTAGTCCAGGTTAATAAATATTTTTCGTGATAAGTTATATAAAAAGTTGTTTTATTTATTAAAATGCAATATCACATAGTAACGGCAACAAAGATTTTTTATGACGTAAACAATACACCCACCGGAGGCTCCTCCCAAAAAATCGAATTAGTTTTACAATGAGTTAAATATTTACCGGTAAAATTTTCAATAGTAATATATTAAATGGGTTAAAAATTATCGAAAGTTTAGTTGAAAAATATTGTTACCCAGAAACTGCATGAATTTATTTTAATTGTAATTTGATCAAGAGTGCACTCTGACAATCAAATTACAATTAACATGTATGAATGCGGTTTCTTAAAGGCAACCATATTTTCAATGCAAACTTTGCCTCTGCTCAGACTTTAAACCTTTTTCTTGCGTTAGGGTACGCGCCTGTAGCTGCTTACTATCCGCGCCGACAAACAAGATTCTTACAAATGTTGCCATAAATTCTATCTTATGAGGCAAAACATTGAGTAGTACACTTATAGAAAGGTTATTTTCAACGACAACTGGCAAAACCGACAATCTACTCTAAGCTTTATTAAATGTTACCATATATTTAAATGTACCCGCACGTAGACAAAACTTATCCCAACTTACGATAGACCTTTTTCCAACAACAAAGTAAACATTCCATTCAATATATATATAAAATATAATAAAAACATGCATATTAATTAGAAATCCATAGCATGTAAAAAACTCAACCCGTTGATATAATTAGTATTATAATTCAAAAAGGTCTGTAGCGCCCCAAGCAGATTTCTTACCCGCCATTAAATTATTAAATTATACCATAAATAAATAAAACTCGGCATTGCAGAAAATTAATTTAAGTAAAAAATACATTATTAAAATTATAAGGAAGTAACTTAATAATAAAAATATACACAATAATAAGAAGCCCAATATTATTTAGATATAGCTAATAATAAACTCAACCTTTGTTATAACAATAATAAGCAACAATCGTATTATTTTTTGTCACCGCCATACATTACAAAATACTGATAGCTTCTGGTAACCCTATTTTTAAAAAACCAGCTTGTCGGCGCCGATAGTAAGCCCCCATTGTACGCCTACCCTTATAATCCATTATTAATGCTTTTAATACATAAATAACTATTGTGCATTTTGTTTCTTTCTTTTTTCAAATATTAATAATTAAAATCCCAAAATTTTGTTTTATAACTAAGAAACAAAACACTATCTGATAAATCTAAATTTCTAATTTAAAAGCTTTAATGAACTGCATTACACTACGCAAAACTTAAATTCTTTATATAAAAAATAACGCCAAAAACACGCATCATCCTTTTGTGTCCATTATTCATATATACTAAAATCATTTCAACATTACATTTATATTATATTTATTAACTGTAGAGCATTTAATGCTGGAAAAATTACGCCTGAAAGTCGTCATGCTGTAGAAAAATTAATAGGAAATAAGCCGGATTCATTTGATCCCAAATCTGCAAAGAGGGCCTCAGTTGCAGCAGCGCCACTTGCAGCTTGGGTATTGGCTAACGTACGCTATTCAAAAGTAGTCGAAAAAATTCGGCCTTTAGAAAAGGAACAAAACCGACTCCAAGAGTAAGAAATATTGTGTTTTAAATTAATTTCTATGTAATAAATCTTATTAATTTTTAGAAACTTATCAGAAGCTGAAGCACAACTTAGTGAATTAAGTGCTGGATTATTGGATGTGGACGCCACTGTGGCAAAATTGAAGAACCAGCTGTCCACATATACACGAGAAGCAGCAGAATTAGAAATTCAATTAAATGCTGCTCAAGAAACATTGGCATCAGCTGAAGGTCTTGTTGGAAAACTAATAGATGAGTACGAGCGCTGGCAATCACAGGTTAATAATAGTTATTTATGTATTAAGAGCATAACCAAATAGATTATAGCGCAAGGAAATATTTAAAGCCCGATGCGGAAATTTCTGAGCGCTATAATCTAATTTATGCTCGCAATATATACAATGTTCGATGTTGTTTTAAAATCATTATTTAAAATTAATATGATTTTAAATTTGAATGAAATTACATGACGACATCATAATTGTTTGATTTAGGATTTATATAAATATCAAGGTTGTTTGTATACTTTTCTATGGAAACTGTTTATTATTTAACAATTTAAATTATAATTAAATATAGCTGGTCAAGCAGTAAAAAATTAAATTGAAAGTTTAGATTTTCAAGTTAATTGAAATTAAATGTTATTAAATTGAGATAGATTTTTGCAATTTCCATAGCCTGCAATGACACGTTTTATTCATGTATTTATACAGTGTTGCTTGGTGATTTTTTTGTTGTTGGGCAACTTTATTGCCCTTACAAAATAAAATAAGTACATTTAAGCAATAAATTGTACTTTACTAATCGTGTATTTTAGTTAAAAGAATTGGAACATGATTTAGAAAATCTTCCATCATTTTGTTTGTTGGCTGCTTCATTTATCAGCTATCTGTCAGGAGAGTCAGAAGATGTAAGAATGTAAGTATATTATTTATTATTTCTTTAAAATATTTTTAATCAATGTGTTTATTAAAGTACTTAAATGTTTTGATAATTAAAATTACTGTTTTAAAGAAATTAAGTAACTTTTCTAATTTTCATGTTTATTGGTTTTTATTATAACAGACCTATTTTAATACATAAATATCATTTTCGCTAACCTTTATTTTAACTTTTGACAAAATTTGCATTACATTGATTTCCAACTTCCGACATTTTTTGTCAATATAATATTTTTAGGTTGACGATATTTGTCATATAGTATAATATAATAAAATATAATATATATTTTATTATATTATACTAAATATTTTTGTCTAATGTCTAATAATGGTGATTTATAAAAAATAATTTGTTTATTCACAGCATGTCCACGGATGTACTTAACTATACTTGTAATGGTTATTTATATTACAAATACAAAAAATGCTATATTTTAAGTAAATGCGGTAGCCGGACGAGTCAAAAAAAGTCCGGCTGCCAGTCATCACAATCGACAGTGTGTCAACACACTGTGGATTGTGATACTAATTAATTATTTTTTTCAATAATCGTTTATTAAACAGTCTTGTTAATATATTGACAGGACACCGTTATATATATATATATATATATATATATATATATATATATATTTCTATTATACAAAATTATTATAATACACTCGTCTATAGCTCACGAGTTAATGGTATCTCGATATTATTAATCAATGTAATTAACACGCTTTTTAATTAAATAACTATAATACTTTTGTTTTGTAGAAACACATTAAACGAGTGGATTAAAACTGTTTTGAATGATGGCAAGTTTAGCCTGGAAGAATTTTTAAGTTCTGAAAGGGAACAATTACAATGGCAAAGCGAAGGATTGGCTACAGATCAATTGTCTATTCAAAATGCAATTATAATACTTAAGGTAAGCCATACTTTCACGTTACAGAAATTTGATATTTACATTACAATATAGAGTGCGTATATTTAGAAGCGACGATAAGCAATATGTTGAGCAACGATAAGAGCGACAAGAGACTATTCATGAATAGTTATCGTCATTATTTACCCCGTACAAACATAATAATTAATCTGACCAAACCGGTTGTCATAAACGATGATTCAATCTCGATTTTGTTGTCTTTTCTCTACCATTTTGCTTTCACGTCTGAAACTGGCTCGTTCCTCAGCCTAACATTGCCCAACCTTGTTTTATTTAATTTAATTTAAAAAATTGGTATTTTATTGTTAATTTTGATTATCTGGGTAGCGTAGATTAATTATTATTAATTTATATAAGTGATTTCAAAATTACGTTACCATCATTTTTGAATGGTCAGGTTATATCACCGACTCATCTCACAAATTTTAAATCAATAATTATTTGAATCAAATTATAACAAAACTTTGTTAGCATAATATAGGTTACAGCACAACAACAAATTTAATATTTTGTTGTGGTATTTAATCATGTTGTTGATACATAAGTAACCATTAATTACACCTAATTAATATACTTTTTATCATTTTTATTTTCATTTATGTTCGCAGACAAAATTGTGTCCATTTTTAATTGATCCAACATCGATGGCTATAAATTGGATTAAAAAGCGACTACAAAATAAAAATTTGGAATGTACCACTCAGGATTCATCAAAATTCAACACATCGCTTGAGCTAGCTGTAAGATTTGGTAAAACACTTCTAATCGAAGAAGTCGAATCCGTGCCGCCAGTACTACTAGCGATATTGCGGAAACAATATACCTATCAAGGCGAAAGGGTATTGATCAATTTAAATGGCAAACTAGTTGATTACCATAAAGATTTTCGTTTGTTATTGACTAGTAGAAATGCCCATCTTCATCTTCCCGCAGATATAGTGGCAATATTAAGTGTAGTAAATTTTACCACAACACGTGCTGGTTTGACGGAGCAATTGTTAATAAGTGCGATACGGCAAGAGAGTCCGCATTTAGAAGAAAGAAGAAAAGAACTGCTGCGTCAACGCGAAGAATTGCAAGACAAACAGCACAATTTGCAAAATCAGTTGTTGGAAGATCTTGCTAATTCTACTGGAGATATTTTACAAAATAAAGTTAGTAAATTATGTTTTGTTAATAAAAAATAAAAATTAAAAAAACTTTTTTTATTCTATATTTAATAGAGTAAAATAACAATTTAAATTTTTTATCAATTGTTTTAAGTAAGTAAAACGAAGTTAAGTTTTCTTATATAAAAAGCAAACATTTCATTTTATTTTAGAATTTACTAACATCTCTTAACGAAACAAAAGCAAGTTCATCGGCAATCGCACAAGCATTGATAGAATCTTCACAGATACAGGCAAAACTACGGCAGGAATATGAAGTCTATAGAGATTTATCTACATTTGGAAGTGCTTTATACTTTGCCGCGGCCGAATTTGCTAAATCTAACGTTATCTATGCTTTGTCGGTATCTTCATATACAATATTATTTTTAAAATCCTTGCCAAATGTACAGGTACATCAAATTAAAATTACTCTTACATATCAAAAACATTATCGAAATATTTGTTGCAGGAACTAGAAAATACTGAAAATTATATACACAAAGTGTTAATTCAATCATTGTATCAATACATGGGAAGGGGGATTTTTAAAGAAGACCGATTGAAATTCTTAATGCATGTTATCCATAAAATGTTTCCAGATCTTGTTCCTGAAAACGTGAGTAATATTCAGTATGTGTGCTTAAGTTGACAGCATATGACACTTTTTGTTAATTTTAGAACATAAAGTTAAGGCTTATACAGGTACTAATTAGTGTAGTAGCGTCGTAGTGCAGTTGTATTATAATAAAATTTGATTATTCACATACAGATTAGTGTCTAGTAAAAACCCACTGAATTTGTCATAGCATAACTTTAACCTAAAATTTTTGAAAAATGTAGACTATGTTAGTCCCTTATCAATATTTGTTATACAAAAAAGGAAATGGCCATAACAATTGAATAGAGAGGATTTAACAAGAATAAAAATTGTATCGTTGTATCGTGTTAATAGAATTTTAAAAGAATATATTTGATATTTATTACAGGAATGGAACTTTATGATAGGAAACGTAATAACAAACCGATCCGAATCTACATTTGATAAGAATTCAATTGCTTGGATTCCAGAGCATTGCAAACTAAATGTAATATCACTTCAGGTAAGTGAAGTACACGTTTTTACTCTCCTGATTAACTGATTTGACCAAATTTTATTGTAAAGTTAATTAACCTAAATATTATTGTGAGTATTATTTTAAAAAAATATAAAACAAAGAATATGGATAAGTAAAATCTCTAATAATTAGCTCCAAATAAATATATATAAATGGGAATTTGTTTTTCTTTAACTTGAAGTTATTTACACTTCAATAGATTTTTGTTTGTAAAAAGTATACTATAATTTATTTATTCCAATTGGATTGGCAATAACCAGGAGTTATATTCTTTTTTAAATAATTATATTTTGTTGTTGTATTTTCAGTCAGCTTTACCCGATTTTGCCAATACACTCCAATTAACTGATGGTTCTATTTGGAAAACATTTATGGAGTCCAATAACTGCGAAACTAATTTCCCTAAACAATGCAAGCTATCAGAGTTTCAAAAAGTTATAATTGCACAAATGTTGAGAAGTGATAGGTTATACTCTGCCATGTCCCAGTGTGTACTTCATTTAACTGGTAAGAAATAACAATATTTCCTCTTAATATATAATCTATAATAATATAGTAAAATAGTGAGTATTTTATTAAATGTTATATTTTTTGCACAAATAATGCAATTTTTTATCCATTTACCATGCTTTTTTGACGTAAGAATACATTCACTGTTCTAGAACAGTAAGTAATAAAAAGTCAATGTCACTGTTAGAGAAAGTAATCTTAATGAAAATTGTGATTTTATACTATAAGTATATTAAAATTTTATACAGATAAAATATAATCAACATTGTTTTCGATCAGTAAACAATTCTTACCATTTTCCATACTCAATACACTATAACTTAATATGTGAGTTATTTTAAAATATTAATGGAATACTAGTTTTGAATTGATTGATTGGTTGATTCTTTGTAATATTTTATCAACAAAAAGAAATTATCTTTTATTTAGACTAGTAATAATATAATCTTACTTAACCAAACCAGAGACCAAACCTATGGATTAAAGCTTAATGACTTTCTGACACTATGCAATTTATTATATCAAAAGCTGTACAGTATATTAAAATACGACATTTCATTGACTGTTATTTTAAATTCAGCCAGTACCGTATTTCAATAAACTGTACAACATTTAATATTATAATTGCATAATGTCAGACAGGCATAATGATTCATTTGTCAATATTATGAAATTTAATAATTGTTTAGGAATAAAAAGTTTGAACTTGGACGTAATGCATCTAGCCCTAATAAATAAAGAAACCAACAATCGACAACCAATACTATTAATAACAACTTCGGGTAATGATCCCTCTAGCGAAATACGAGATTTGGCAAACAACGTAGTTAACTCGGATAAATATATTGAAGTAAGTATAACCATGACTAATTACTTGATTTATTGTTGTTGTAAAATTTAATACTAGATAAATAAAGGAGTGTGAAATAATAGAATCATTAATTTTTACTTAAATTGGATTTCTTTTCTCTATTTAAGAAATACCTTGTACATTAAAATTGTTTTTAGTACAACGATAAAAAAGACACATAACACGAGAGAGGTCCAGAGTATGCTCATACACAAAACAGTTGCAATGGTAAGACAGCAAAATGTCACTCAGCCTAGAGAGTAGTGTGGGAAAAGAGTGTTTATACGTATTTGTTTCTTTTTTTACTTTTGAGGAGAATCAGTTCACTTTCGATCAAATCGGCCAACCGCTTGATAATATGTTTATAATGACCAAGAACACTGTTTCACTATTGTACTCATTACATGTAATCAAAGCATTTGTATTGATGGATATTGGAACAAAAATATTACAACTATCTTAATTTTAATTTTACCCATTAACTATTAAGTATAAGTATTGAATAATATAGTTCATTTTGCTGACACAATTGATATTAAATACAATTGTGGAATTTGCTACTTCCGTAAGGTAGTCCGAAATCTCCTGTAGAAAATTTACTATATCTCCTAAGTATATCACATAAATCAATTAAATGTTAAACTGCAAACTGCTAAAAAATGTTGTGTTCAGCACGACCGAAATACTTTTGCTGTCCTCGCCTAATGCTTGCCTCGCTTGCTACACTCTCTCTTCTCGCTACACTCAGACTCGTCCAGCAGTACACTTTCTGGCCTTGATAATGAAATAACTAATTTTTCTACTGAGTAGCTACTTTCGAAAACCGTACTGCAAAGTGGACTCTTTACTAACTTCTTTATAAAGCCTAATCTGGTCCTGTTTTACTCTGCTGTGAATGTACCCTTAATTAGAAGAGCGTTTAAATTATGACATATGGGCATCTTATGGTCTATAGTCTTTACAAATTCCAGAGAGCAACTTTTAATTTTCAAGGTGTGTATCCTCGGAATTGTAGATGATGGGCAAAAACGTATTTTTATGTCCTTATGAGTTTCTTTGTCATCTTACTCCGT
Source organism: Tachinus sp. AB-2021 (assembly GCA_030264575.1). NCBI lineage: Eukaryota > Metazoa > Arthropoda > Insecta > Coleoptera > Staphylinidae > Tachinus > Tachinus sp. AB-2021. The sequence goes on along the minus strand of JARJEC010165618.1, from coordinate 10,459 downwards.
CAAACAAACTGACGAGCGTATCTAACATTTTCCAGTTAGTATTTTCTTATAATTTTATAGTCTGTGCTCCGAACGCCTTTATTTTTGTCCTTCTTTTGTGTGCAACTTATTTATCCAGTCTGCACTCTATTGACGAGCACATTTTTCTCAGGTTAAAAATCGCGCCGTTTAGTATACAGCTCGTTACTCTTGCCGGGCTTTTTTGGCAAGGACGGTGTTACAGGCATAATCTTTAAGATATGTATGTTTGTATGTATGTATGTTTGAAAAACATAGTAAGCGTTTGCATATTTTCCCCCTCTCTCTCTCAAACTATAGAATTACTAATAAATTCTTATTGTTTTTTATCTTTCATATTATGTAATATTTGTGTATTTATTAAAACCATTATTACAATAATAGCAAATTTAAAATGAATGTGTTACAGGTTAGCATGGGCGAAGGTCAGGAAACCAAAGCATTGCAGTCCCTAACTGAAGCTGCTCAATTGGGACACTGGTTGATACTTAAAAATTTGCATCTGGTAACCACATGGCTGCCTATATTATGCCAACATTTACAAACTATTAAGGCTCACAATAATTTTAGGTAATTTTTTTAATAAATGCATGTCATAGTAGTATATTTAGAACAGTTTTGCACACACGGACATTTTTAAAAGGATTCTCAAAATTATCTCTTAAATTAATACTTTATTAGTTAACTTATTTTGCTCACATAATTAAATATACTTATATTTATTTTAAAATGTATCTATTAAAATAAATGAATTTGCATAATTATTCACTAATTCTTTTGAGAATTTTTCTGAAAATTGGTGTAAAACTAGACATTCTGAAGTAATATTGAATAATTCATTTTTTTAGATTGTGGCTTGTAAGCGAAACTCACTCAAATTTTAGTTCTGTATTAGCAGAAAATTCATTAAAAATAGCATATGAAGCTCCTGTAGGAATAAAGAGCAATCTTTACAGAATTTACACTACATATGGCTCCGATTTTGTTCAAAAACTTAACACCAATTCGGCCAGAATTTTCTTTGTTCTTTCCTGTGTACACGTTGTCTTTCAGGAAAGACGCAATTATATTCCGCAAGGTAATATCAATTTAATTGGATTATTAAAAGTTTCTTATGCCACCTACAATTTTAGGATGGTCAAAATGGTACGAATTTAGCAGTGTCGATTTATCAGCAATGATACAACTAGCAGAGGAATTGTGGCAAACTCAAAATACTCAAATGCAATGGAAATACTTAACCGGGTGGAGTGCGGATGCAATTTATGGAGGAAGAATTGAAAACTTGCAAGATTTATGTATTCTACGTGCATATTTAAAACAATATTTTTCTGATGAAGTATTAAGTCATAGATGGAAACCTTTATCGTTAAATAATCCTTTGCCATCAACTGTTAATTATCAAGTAAGTTATTAAAAATATTTTATTACAAAAGTTGTAGGTGTTTTGTTGTAGGATTATTTGGATACAATTTTACAATTGAATAATAAAGATATTCCTTTGTATTTTGGTTTACCCGAAAATGTTGATCGAGCCTGGGAGAAAAATGCCTCTAATGATGTCATTCAATATTTAAAAAGTATTTTTTTATTAATCGTTTATTGCTCTATTGTATTATACATTGTCTTTTTTTATAGATTTTTTAATATCAAAAAATGTAGATAACAAAATGAATAGAGAATCTTGGCAACGTGGCCTTGCTCCATACATGATACTTTGGAAAAAATTAAATCAAGGTTGTGATTTTGTAAGAATGGTAGTACCTGCATTTGATTCTACCAATAGGGCACCTTTAGATACATTCATACGTGAGGAATATCGAAATGCAGTAATTTTAGTACAAAGAATACACAAACATTTTTCCTCTTTGAATAGAATTGCTAAAGGTCATATAATTTCTGAGGAATCAGATTATGTAGTTGCAAACAGTTTGCTTTGTTTAAAGGTGGTTATTTGTTAGTACATTTTATAATAAATTGTTTTCTATCAACTCGAATTTCAGACTCCTGGGGCATGGTTAAAATTGTGGAAAGGCCCCGATGAGCCGAGCAAATACTTAATAGAACTAATGAATAAAACAGTCAACATTTCAAAGTGGAATAATGAGGCTACAGTCTACTATAGAAAACCAATTAATTTATCTTTAGTATTTAATCCGGAAACTCTATTGGCTGCGTTTAAACAAGAACATGCAAGGTAAATCAAATTTTATATGTCAAAGTATTGTTTGTATTAAAACATAATTTAATTATTATTAATAAGATATCATTATAAATCAAGCTTCCTGTTTTAAGATTGTTTTACTGTAATTTTTAAAATTAAACCTTTTAACAAAATAGACAGCCTATTTTCTAAGAAAAAATTGCAACTGTATATTTAAATACACTATAACAGTGTTTTCCTATCTTTTATGTACGCGGCACACTTTATAAATAAAAAATTTACATCATTTTTGTAAAATGCAAATTGGTTTTTTTATTATAAGCGAACAGGTGTATACAACTAATATTTACAAAAACAAGGGGCTAGCTCCGCAGGTAGGAAAACACTTTACTATAAGGGGGGTACGACGTATTAACATCTCGTGCATCTGCGCGCTGCCGTTTGACACTGGGCGCGAAGCACTACTTTTAAAGTGAAACTTCTATGAGGGCATTTTTTCAAAGTCAAATTTAACGTTACCCAAATTTATCTCGTTTTCACTAATCGATTGTATATCTTCCCTCTTTCTTTTGACGCAGCGTAAAATGAATTAAAAATTAAAATTTTCCGACGCGACAGAGAGAGAGAGAGAGAGATGTAAAATCAATAAGTAGAATTCAGATGAAGCAACATCAATATAAATAAATAGAATTTGGCAAATTAATTAATATTTATATTTATTAATTATTAATTTGATCTGTATTTATTTTTGGTTCGATTCCCTTGATTATTTTTTTTTAATAAAAATTGTAATAACAGTTCTACTTCTGCTATGTGGTCTAACACTTAAATTTTTTTATTAAATAAGGTAAAATAATAATGCTACGCGTGTGGTACATTTGATTAAATGAGTAAGAACAGGATAGGGATACATCGTATGCAATGCGCTCTTTCTAACACTCCGGGCTGTTTTTAAAATAGCTCCAGTTCTATACAATTCAGTGGTTTCTATTTTCTCTGTAGTGAGACATCAGTTTAAAGAGTGGCACAAAAACTAACTTTGCAAAACTAAATTAGTAATAACTTAATTTATAAAGTGTAAAAAGTAAAAAATATAATGTTTTTGATGAATATTATGTTATTTTTTATTATCTATGTAATTTTAGGAAGAAAAATGTTCCTATTGATCAGCTAATTTTAAAAACGGTTTGGAAGGAAAACGAAAATGCTCTTATCTTAACTGGACTATTAATGGAAGGTTCCTTATTTGATGGTATTAACTTATCAAAATGTAATGCTAACACAGATACCATAAATGGAATTCCGGATTGTTACATCACATGGGAGCAGAAGGTATTATGAATAATTAGCTTCCAACTCTTTATATTATCGTTAATTTTTAACATTATTTGTTGTAAAACGCTATCGACATTTTGTAGAAAATGGGTTTTTGCAATGACCATTACCAAAGACAGAGTTAATCAAAATTACTGAAACACTTAAATAATGCTAATAAAAAAATCAAAAATTTCAATTCATAAAATAAAATGCATCATTTTTGAGTTTATCTACATTCATGAAACAATCGCATAAAAAACAACATCAAAAACTATAATAACAAAAGAATTAAAGTTCATGTTCAAATGGCAGTTTGAATCTGTTTGGTTAAAGAAATTTATATGTATGTAAAACAATATAACCACATACATAAATAAATGAAGTTCAAAAGTTTAGATTAATCATTTTAAATAAAGAATTATGTATTTTATGAAAATTATTCCTACAGTTTCTAGGCCTGGTATACATACACAGGTGAAATAATTAGTCGAGTGGAGTAAGAAGTCAGATCAGATCAGCTCTACTCATAGAAATCCGACTAAACGCTCTGTGGAATAGAGTAGCGAGTAAAATAGTAGCTGGTAGAGTAGTGTACTATACCGCATGCATTAAAGTCTACGTACCTTCACCATAACTTCTCCGATCTATCCGTGTAAACTTCATCATATAATAAGTAATTAGTATCTTAGTTACAGTATACAAGTTATTCAAAGGATTGAACAAGTTGTTGCTTTTTATCGATAAGGTTTACGATAGGTGAAACTGAAAAGATACAGCAAAAGCACAGCAGAATCTATCTTAGTCATTTTAATAACGCACGTTACAAATATAGTAGTGTTTGTATTTGTTGGGTTTTGTCCAAATAACCATCAACCTCAAGGTCCTACGGTCGTTTTTATATGTATAAGTATATCTGCTAATGTTGGGTTAAGGTTTGTTACTCTAGACTTACTCTCTGATATCTAGAAAGATCGACCGTGCAAGTGCTGATCGTACATGACGTTGCTTGCGTAGCAAACATTTTACATTGTCCATAAGAAATATGCCACCCCGGCGGTAATTCCAAATACATTTTTTTATTAGTTTTTCCATGGCAATGGTACAGCACTGCATAGTAGTAATAGTATTTGTATTTGTTGGGTTTTGCCTAACTGGCCATCGACTGCTAGTTCCTTTAGCAGTGTTTATGTAGGTATGTGTGTGTTGAGTTAAATAAGGCTTGTTACTTTAGAAATTTGCCTTCGAGCGCCATGCATTGTTTCGCAATGGCGAATGGTACCGATGGGTGAGTCTACGCGGTGAGTCATCCAAGTGCTCACCGTGTGTAACGTTGATTGCCTTATAAATATTCGACACCCGCTGTACTGGATAGTACACCGAGACCTCGACGGTTATTGCATACTTTATTTTAATTAATTCATGAAAACCAACAAAAACTTGTTGATTTACTTGTCGATTAGAAGTATCTATAGAACTTAAGTAGTGCACGGTACAGAAATAAAAACATGAGACAGGTCGCAGAAAAAGAAATGATTGAGAAACTAGAAAAAAGTGGGTTTGGTTTGTATCATAACGCCAAGCTGGAAATAAAATTTAAAGAGATTAAGATTAAGGGGTGAGATGCTCCTATAACCATCAATGTCTTAATTAAACCGACCAAAATTGCAGATAGCATCACACACTACTAGAATAAATTTAGAAATTGCAGGTCTTAAACATTAAAAATGTGAAAGGCTTCTGTAGTTATTTCCAGTAGCTAAAAAGTTAATGTATTATAGTTTTTATAGCATCTCTCATCAAAGTATCTTCGCGTTGAATTTTGTTTTTTACAACGCCCAACAGCTATTCAAAGTTTTCTGTGTCCATTCTAAGACATCGTTTATATTTTAAGTGATCTTCAAATAACTTCTTTTAGTAAAAACGATGTTTTTCCAAGTGAACTCCTTCTTCTGAGTCATTCTTTTGCTCACTCTTTTTCCCCCTCATTGTAACCCCTCATCAATCGCTTTGTTAACTTCCCCATGTGGACTACACTCTAACGAAGGGGCAAGCAACTATTATACTATAAACATGTGTTGGAAAATAATGTAGGTATTCCAGTGAATTACTCTAACCCTATAACATAGACAAATATATACAAATAGACTGACAACTCCATATACACTTACCAAAATGTATCAGAGCGCTACAAGCGATATTTCATGGAATTAAAATAGGGAGTGACGGGATATTCAAATCATATTAAATTATTAATTTTTAATGTTTGTATTGATATTGTTTTACTACATAAAAAACATTGGTAGACGTTTTTTTTAATATATAAACAATATCAATATTATATTAATATTATGGAAAATAAAATACAAATACTTTAATTAATAATCTAACTCATATTCCTTGGGCCTCGCCATAAAATTTTCACTTTAATGATACTATTATAGTTTGCTTTATTCGTCGCAGCGGATAAACCGGCTTTTACATGTAAATAGCAAATTTCGCAATGTTGGTATTACTTCGTTTGTCTGCCCCACTGTGCATATTTATTTAAATTATGCGCTCCCGATGTAAATTCGCTGATTGATTATAACTTTTCTGACTTTAAATTAAAATTAACAATGATAGTGATAATCGACCATGATTAAAAATGTTGATTGTACTAATATTCTACAAATAAATTTGTTTTACCTCTACATGTTGGTCATTCACTACTACTGTTGATACTTCCAAATTTTCATCCATATCCATCGGCACCAGTTTCTCGATCAGAACGTCTAAATTTGCTCGTAATTTTAAGGTAGAGATTGCCAAACGCTTTACATTTGATCTATTGCGGCAGTTTTCAAAGAAGTCATCATTCGAAAAATAAAGGTCACACTATACTTTTTTGCATCAAGCGGAACCGACTCCATTCCTATAGTTTTAAACCATTGTAAACACAACTAAAATTAAAAGAGATTGAAAATTATCTCTATGTTTGTTAGTTAATATAACACACACATTCTTCGTACTCAGTGAAGATATAATCGCTAACAAAAACAACCGTTATAAAATGTTTATAGGCCAGTGAATTTTATAGAGACCCCTTTTATGCAAGCGTTTAAAAACGATAGTACCCACTCGGCGACGCGCGTTTAACGCGTGTTAGTTGTCGATGAGCGTTTGTAATGAGGCGTGCGCGGTTCAGTTCAAATATGGTTAACTTGGAGAAAAATTAAATAATTTTATTAACTAAATCATAATTTTAAAATTCAATTAGAGTTGTACTAGTCTACCATCTATTTCATTGTATTTTATTCTCTATTTTTCAGCATATTATGACTAAAATGTTTGAAAGTTTTTTAGATCTGGGACTTGTCTACTCGAAAGCGTCAGGATTTCAAATTTTTTCACGAAATAAACGTTCAGATTTTCTGAATATTTTTAGGAAGCGATCAAGGAAATAATGTAATCATTTCGTATGTTAATGGGAGATTAATAATTCATTAACAAACTAGTTTATTGAATAACTAACTAAAATGAAATGGATGTTGTTCAGATTTTATTAATTAATAAAATTTAAAATTCACTAAATTGGAATAAATAATAACATTTATGGATTTTTATTGTTCCAAAACTAAATTCCATTTTTAGGAAATAATATGTATACATTTAATATTTGAATTTCTAGTATATAGTATAATTTTCAGAATTTATATGTACACAATCTAATTATCTCAAATATTCAATTTTTAAGTTTTGATAGTCTACAATACACTCTATAAAAGTCAAATTCATTCAAATTCAACTCCAAAAATTAATACCAAAATTACTTAGTTTTTTATGGTAAACCACATAAAGCTTTTAGCGTCTATACACATTAGTGTCATTCACACGGATACTCCGAACACGCCGTGTTGGAAGGGTCCACAGAAATGGGTGATTTAAAGCGCTTAGACTGGTTAGATGGGCAGAAATAGGCAATAAACACGCTACGTGTTTCGAGCGTACTCTCGAAAACTGTCGAAAAAAAAACCACAAGCGTGTTAACAGCAGTGATTAATCATCGAGATATTTGATATTTTTTTGACAATTATTAAGATTATTAATCCACATTAACACGAGTGTTGATTACAACATTTTTCCGTTAATCGTTTTTTTTTAATACTAATAAAGTCAATATCTATTTTGTCGCAAAATTTCAAAACCTGACGTAATCTACAATTATCAAACTACCATTGACATTGCAGTTGACGACGTACAATAATTGAAATCTGTCAATCTGTCTTTCAATAATATTATAAATATACTGCTTATTACCTAGCAACGCATCAATGTTATTAGTGGCCATGCATGCATTACTTCCTTATTAACAGTCTCCTGTTAATACGTTAACAAAACTGTTTAATAGACAATCAAAGGAAAAAAATCAACGTCATTAAAATCCTAATCCTAACAACAGATTTTATAATATATCAAATGACAAATTATCGATTAAATGTAATTATTATTTGAATATTATTACAATGAAGACTTAAAATTTATTTTGAGACACGCTGCTCATATTCACTATACTCATATTTGACTTGTTTCATTAATATTTTTTGTTAATTTTAGACATCATATGTTGAGAACGACAAGCTAATGTCCATCCCACTATATTATACGTCATCTAGAGAGAAGCAGCTGACATCAATACAAGTCCCATGTAATCCGAAAGAAATAAATAATTGGATTCAAGCCGGATTGGCGACGTTTTTATCATATTAGTTTTGAATTTCCCGCTATTTTAGAAATCAAGGTAACAACCAATCAATGTTGCAATTCTATTTATAATTTACACAAATATAAGAATATTAGTAAAATGAAATTTTATTAAATGTTTGTTTATAGATGTTATTACACAATATTTCTTGTATACTGTAGTTTAAATAAAGATAAAAACATAAATATTTATTTATTTTTAGAATAGTTTCAAATTTTTTCTAATAGTGGCAACAATGGTGCATAGTACGCTTCATAAGCTTGTTCATACTTGCCAACGTTGCCGTTGAAGTTTCATCCGGATAATTAATGTAGTCTGTTCGATTTTTAATATTTTGAAACGTTTATATTAAAGCCAAATTAGTTTATTTCACACTGATGGTGAAAATACGTTCGTGTAAGTAATACAAGCGGTTGGTTTTTAATGTTATATTCTATTGGCAACAGTGTCAGTAATGTCGTTTTATTATTTCCGTTTGTTACAGCACTGTTGTCAGTTTTAATGTTTGTGGTGTAAAATAAATACAGAATTTGTTAAAATTTTCATCCATTCACAGGGAGATGGTATAAATATAGTAGTGATATAACAATAGAAACGAGTTGATTACATATTTAATGTAACATAAGGTGTCACAAAGGGTCGTAATTCCATATTTAGAATGTAAGGAACAAGGACCTTGAAACGTCGAGTGCTGGTGAAACGTATTTCCGGGAACATTAAATAAGCGGGAGACTTGAATATAAATCATGGAGACAAACGGGAGAGAATTGTTAGAAAATGTAACAATTACATCGGATGAATCTGGATCTCAATACATGATCCAACGCATGTCGGTAGACAATGCTCAATTGCTCAGCTCAGAATTATTACAGCATCATAATGGCTTAGTTGTTGATTTAGCCGGGGATTTTATTCCTGTTAATTACACTTCGGAAGATCTTCTATCGCAAGACTTGACTGAGGAAGATCGTAACCTAGCTGCAGCTTTAGTAGCAGTGCAATTTAGCCAACAACAGAAACAGCAACAGACGCAGCAAGATGGTGTTATTATTAATACTTCACTGCCGTCGTTAGTAACTGCTAGTACTTTAGACGGTTCTAAGGTAACATTAGGTGAGCAACAAGTATTATTGCAAGATAATAAAACTGGATATATACAAATTGTGGATGCTGAAAATTTATATAAACAAACTGATTTTGATCAGTACGATGAAGCCGGTACAACTTTACAGTTGATAAAAACGGAAGAAGATCAAGATGGCAATATAATTTCTGATGGAGATAATCAACGGACGGCTAAAAAGAGTTTGCCACATAAGAAACGGATTTCGAGAAAATTAAAAAAGAATGAGAAAAGTATTATGAAGAAGTTTCAAAAATGTGATTTGTGCGATGAAGTTGTGCCACTTGAGGATATCGATGATCATCAAAGCATGTGTCACACCACCATAACGCCTATACCTAATACTTTTGCATGCCAGTTATGTAATAACAATTTTCGTGATCAATTACAATTTTTTGAACATTTAAAAGTGCATTATGAGCCAAGTATGCAACAACAAATTCAAGAGGAACAAGAAGAAGAACAGGTGGAGCAAGAGTTGGAAGAAGAACATGTCACCCATGAAATCATTGAAGCGCCTATTATATTAAAACAGGTTTGTAAATACTTCTTATATTTTTATTAAAATAAGAATGTTCAAGTATACAGATTGCTCCCTCGTATCTATTGTGCAAGATTGATATATAAACAATTGCTCAGAAATGTTACACTAAGCATGAATGTATTTTGTTATAGACATTCAAAGCAGTATAGAAAAAGTTAAGTCACCTTATTTCTTATATTAAGTATATTCAGTATTTCTGGCGAGATGTGAAAATAACTCATCGTCTTTTGAATTAAGAATCGCCTATTCTATGTGGATTCTCTGCATGACAGAATGAAAAGACATTGGATACATAGGTCGGTTCTGATATTTTTGGATGATGAGTCATACATTTAATTATATATAATGTGTTGCATCTACAAAATAAATGTGTTTATTTATTTCAGTTAGATTGCTATTGTTATAATTTTTGTGTGGAAAAAAGTCCACATATAAAATACATTGTAGCCCAACAGCCCACATCTATAGAGTATTTTTTTTTAATTATCCACCTTAGAGATAGATATCTCGAACAATTTGGGCAAAATCAAAAACTTTCGAAACACGTCAATT
>JARJEC010165554.1:0-26724 GCA_030264575.1 Tachinus sp. AB-2021 | reverse complement strand
CGACGGAGGAGGGGTAGATCTTGAACAAGCTGGAGAGAAGGCATCGATGAGGAAATGAGAAACAGAGAACTCACGGAAGACCTCTGGATGAACCGAGAAAAATGGAGATTAGGTGTCGGAAAGCGACGAGGAACGCTATAAACCGATTATATATATATATATATATATATATATATATATATATATATATTACGAATGCTAATTTGTGTTATTTGGATTGATCAAATATATAGGTATCTTTTTGAATTTTATGCTCATTCAAAGATCACGCAATAAAATGTTTATATTATTACTGATCCCAAATATAAATTCCCAGATGTTTGATCTAAAGTCCAAATTGTTGTACAAGATTGAATAAAATATTATAAACTGCTATGCATTTGAATATTGCAATTATTACATGTAAAAATTAAATGATACTTATTTTCAAATATGTTATTGCAAATTGTTTGATTTTAAGAATTTTTTCATCCTGGTGAAGATTAGATAAATACATATTACAACAGTCTTAAAAAATAGTAACATGATTTACAAAGCAAAGTTAAAACAAAAAATTATCAAAAAATAAAAATCATCTACAAATTATAATACCACCACAAGAAAGCTTTTGTAAATCATGAGATTACAGCAATTTTGCCCAAAAAATTATCGCAATTAATCTTTGAAGAAAACAGAAAAAATAGATTTTTTTAAGTAGAATAGAATAAGTCGACAATAATGTGTATATAATTACAATTGCAAAATATTCTTCAACAAAGCTTTAGTTACTTGGATCAATTACATGTTGGTCTGTTGGTAAATTTGTAATTTTTCATGAGCTTTTAAAGAATATTTCTAGTAGAAATATAGTTAAAAATATAATGTTTGAGAACATTGATCCTATGACATTTCTCAAAGTAGTAGATAATACTCTGTATCAAAAAGCGCAGCTTACTCTAGTGCCCGCTTAAATCTTCTGTTTATTAAAAATATTCTTTGTAAATTATATCAAAACAACACAAGACAACAGTTCGGAATTGACTCAATTTTATCATACACAATGAGTAAATTTACCATAGCATGTAATAATTTTATCTATATAAAATAAATTATAGTTTAGTAAAATTTACCACCAAAAAGCTATACATTAAAGTATTAAATATGAAATAAATAGTAAATTTTAAAATATTTTATGTAGTTTACTATTACATCTTTAATTTTCAAAAAAAATTATTAAAAAAATAGTTCCTATCCATCTACCCTACAAATAGTTTTTTGCATTGTTAATTGCAATGCAACCAAATACAATCAAAATGAAAACGCAATGGTTTACAAAATTATTAACAAAAATTCATTGATAATGGTAATATATACATACAATTTGGTCTCGTAGTTACCCAACGCACATTAAAGTGTAACTAGTACTTATAGTAAACTTATACTAAAAAAATAATTGTATAAAAAATTCTATAGTAATATGTTTTGGAAAATCTCCTTGCACAAATTACAAATGATGCTAATTGTAACTTAACAATAAACCTGCATCTTTGTATCTATTGACTATTAAGTAAAAACAATGATTGAGGTATGCAACTAAATATACATTATGGTAGTACGGACAAAATCTATGAGAAAAGGTCTTAAAAAAAATAATTGGTTTACAAATATTTTATTTAAAATATTTCCATAGCCAAAACGCAGTATTTTCTTTCTATATTATTTATTTATAATATAGTGGGATTTTTAAAATAGAATTAATGAAACAGAATCTGTATTAAAGTATGAAGTATAAATTACATGACACTTTCGCTAATACCAAAATTTAATTAAAATGACCCTCGAATATTAAAAGCCTATGAAAAAACACTTACTTCATGTGAGCAATAATAAATTAGCTACTTTTGGAATACATAGTAAAACTCCTACATTTTGTTTGCGGGAAAGTCAAGTTCATACCTCTTTTTACTCGTTGTAGTACATAACTTATATTTTTAGATAAGTTTTATAATTGTCATGCAACAACATACATAGGTCACTGTAAAAAAATATCAGAATTCATTTTTAATTGTAGTAGGGTGCCCGGATTCGAACCCGGGAACAGCAACACACTAACTTCTAAACCGCTTTGGCGGCTATACCAGAACTATTAATTTGTATTGTACTGCAAAACTAAAACGGTAATGTAAATATACAGTTATAAAGAAGTTGAAAATGAATCATTATTTTCATTACTTTCGTCATTTTTGGTGATATATACGGCACAAAGTATTGAGTGTTTTTTTATTCAAGTTAGTGATATAATTCTTTTTTTCAATTCAAAGCACAAATAGGTAATTTTATTTATGACACTATACTTGACAAAATAATGCGTATTGCAGCGAACGCCTGGATATGATTTTTATTATGACCCATCTCCGGATGTGGAGCGCCTAGCTGGCCGAGTTCACACAAAGAAAATTATATAGTGCACATATCTCATATTTTGTCCGTCAGTTTTTGTTTAATTGTCTTCAAATTGGATAAATGCACTCCCAGATACATATTTAGCCTCAATAGTAATATATTCATTTAAAAACTTAGATATACAATGGACACAATTCAAAAAACTAGATATATAAGTAGATTCATTGTAATGCGTGCATTGTAATTCCGTTGAAATGTGCACTGATGTCAGGCCTTGGTATTGAAAACGCTGTTGTGTCGCAGGGCGTAAAGGGTGGGATGGCGGTCGAGCAAATCGTGGGTGCGGGTGGCATTTTAGAAAGAGAGAATGGAAAGGAGACGGTAGCCTGGCGTGGCCCCATTGAGCCATATAGCCGTGGAGCTATATATACGGCAATGTAGTCTGGCTGGCATTATCGACCGCCCCCTAACTGTAGCCTCCCCCCTTTTCCCCGGGTGTGTGCAGCTCCTCCATGACCTCTGAACCCTGTGAAGGCTGCGACCCAGATACTACGCTACACACTCTCGTTAATCCGCTACTACATACTACATATTTCGCAATGAACTCTTATGTAACAACGTCTCCTTATTTAAATTTTTTATGTTTATATTGTGAACAGTTAATTGGCATGGGAGGTATTGAGGCCACATATGCGAATACATCTTATCCAAAACGTATAATGAATACTTCAATTTTTGTTTTAAATTTCCAGCTTCTCAAAACAAATTGAGGGCATCACATCTAAAGTATGAACACTTTATCAGTACTCTACACACTAATAAAATTCTCACTAAATCCGTAAATGACAAACCACTTTCTAATAATAATTAATATATTATATATTTTGGTTTTATTTGTTCACTAAAATATAGAAAAATATAATATAAGCAGAATAAATAATTCCATTAAGTAAAATTTTAGAAATGAATGAGTTATTATTATCATACATTACATTAATTAATTGTAAAGAAGCTTTTATTTACCATACATATATGATCAGATTGGGTGGTTCATTTTAATTCATGTTCATTCAATATTCATTCATGTTAATTTATACAAACAAATAAAATCTACCTTGCTAGGGTTAATTGAGAAGTTAATAACAATTTTGATATTAAACACCAAAAATAACACAGTACTACACAGTTTAGTTTTATGATAAAACATTATTATATTATATTAAAACATACATTTTTTGAACTATGCATATAACACAGTTTCTTTAAAGTGTTTTTTTTTAAATAATTGCTATATAAACATTTAATTTCCATCTAGATCTTTTATTATCTATTTATATTTATATTTTTTATATAACCTTTGCTTACTATTCATCAAAGTAAATACTAAATGCAGTATTATGTATATAAAATAAATAAAAGAATTCGCTTCATGTTATAATAAACCTAATAAAGCTGGTTGTAAACAAGGATTTTACTCGAGCTCTCCCAGTTAGTGGCCTACATTAGGTGGGTGTTCCAGATACTGGAGGTCACAGTTTCAGGGGATGCAACTATGCATTTCAGGGCGCATCCTCGATAACCTTCAACGGAAACGCGAGGCTAACTTTATATTGCATATTACATATTTTGAAATGATATACAATGGCTGAATAATCGATACAGCATTTCGTGGGTGTTCTAACATAAAATTGAAATTCAGAGTTTTCGAGAATCCCGACTGTTTCACTTGTTGTTTTGTCAGAAGGCCGAACGAAGGGAGGGTACTTATGTTACAGGAAAATCTCGCTTGTTTCCTGGAATGCGAACAACTAGGTCATCGAATTTTTTCTTGTAAAAATATTGTTTTCCAGCATGTACATGTTCTGAAAGAACAGAAGGACAAGGAAATGTGATCGATAATCTATTGTTACAATTCTGTAGATAAATTATTTTTATTTTGCTTTATAGCCAGGAGTTAAATGTGAAAATAGCAATGCTTTTGATAATTTAATAAATAAAAAAGTGTATATATGATTTAACAACAGTTTATACAAATTATATTTTTCTAGTTAACATTAACTTTATATACTTATAAAAATGTTAACATTATAAAAAAATCAAACTAACCGCGTGGATTTAAATTTTCAAAATTTTGTTTGCGGTGCAGAAGTATAAAAAGAATGAAACTTACATCTACTATGAAAAATATTCTGTATTCGATCAAGATCATAATATTATGTAATCAGTAGCTTAGATATTAATCTCAAACGACCAACACTTGAAATTGAAACTCAATTTACTTTCTTTCAATCTTGTTGAATATGTATTACCAGTAGTATGAACACAAAATGTGCTACAAATATACAATATAATTTAAACATTTATTAGTAAAGCTTGCAATTAGGTAAACACCATTAAACGTATCCTAATTCTATTGTACACTAAGCCAGAGTAACCTTAATACTGACACAGATAACTTAAGCATCATTTATAATAATTTAATAAATATAAACAGAAGCCAATAAACTAATAATTTTCTCGAGAAACAATTTCTCTCAATGTTAATAAATATAGATTTTTTTAAATATTACAAATTTTAGTCGTTTTTCTACGGTTAACGTTTTTATATTTCCCAGCTGGCAGGGAACATTCCGTTGCTGCATGTAAGAGGTAAATGAATTATAATTCCCACTTTTAAATATTAAATAATTATAAAACAACCAACTATATCATCAATAATTTCGTAACAAATATTTTTTACACGCTTCAATAAATTATTACATAATAATGTAAAATTTGGTATAAAGCTTACGAGTCTACCTTTATACCAAATTTTACATTATAAATTTATTTATATTTTTTACAAATTTTAAATTTTAAACTCCTCACCATTAGATTTATAACTCTTTTAGTTTATCTCATTTGTAATTGTAGTGCTGAAGATGAAATTAGTTAAAAAAATTTGCTGGATATGTAGTTTTTGTTCTTTAAAATAAACCAGTTTGTCCTATTCCCCGTTTAATTTACGTAAGCTACGCCAGAGTAGTTTTGTATAATTAATTCCCAAAAATAAATGCTATAAATAAGTTTGACAACTATTAAACCTCTATTGCAAGTAATCAATTGGCCATACAAACAAATAACTATCAATATTAACAAAGAAAAACTGTGGAAAAGATTATTAGAAATTAAGTGATTGGATAAGGTTCGGAATGAAGAAGAAAAGAGAAGAGTAGGGACAAAAGAGTGCCACGCAAGATATAATCATAAAAAAGAGGTAATTTAGAAAAGATTACGTGAGGAGTTTTTATATTATCTACCTGGCTATGAAAAGAAGGAGTTAGAGCACAAACAAAATTATATTTTTCAATGTAAGAATCATTAACACAAATAAAGTTATCAAAATATTTTTCTAATAGCATTATGCTTTAAAAAATCTATTGGTTCTGCAAAATACAACGTATACGACTCCACAGCGTTTTCCAAGTTGTCATTCGATAAAAGATGACAACCAATCAAGTATTTTTTAAGTTTTGAAAAGAGATATTAGTCACAAGTGCCGAGGTCGCAACTGTAAGGTGAATATTATAATTTCTTAAAGCTGCATTCATTCATTACTTTTTGAATAATTCTTGCACCCGACAGTTGCTGCAAAGTTTTCTGAGCATAATTGTGGGGTCTTTTTTGTGTAAAGCCGCTATCAAATTCTAAATTGTGTTAGTTTTATCATATACTCAAGTACCCTAGTCTCATTCCTAGTTACAATTCTATAGAAGTAGTTTTCATCTTGGGACAAAGCAATCAAATTCTCGTCGAAAATTTGTCGTCTACACAGTGTTTTTTCAACTGGGCAGATCGGGAATCCATCGTCTTAACACTTTGCTCATTCCCAAATCTTCATGCAGAATTTTAAACCACTCTTTTCTGATATTTCTATTTTTGTAGCAATAACCGAAATTTTGGCAATCAATATAAATTCTTCAAATTTCTTGATGATTATGTTAGTTTGTGCTTCCAGAGGTCTTCCATACTTTGGGTCATCATGAATGGATTCCCTCCCTCATTTGAACTGCTTACACCAATATTGCTTAGAAACGAGATAGGCTATTTTCTCCATACAGTAACATTATTATCCGTAAATGTGCACCAAGCAACTGCACTTTTTTTCTGTATCAATATTTGATAGATCAGTAACTTTAGAAAACATTATTTTTAAAAATTGATCAAATAGTCATTATAAATAATATAAAAATAGTTGTACATTGGTGTAATAAAATATTTATTATTCGACTTAGAAGCATTTTATTCAAATGACAGCTACAGTTGTTTAAAATAGAAAATCCAGTATATGTAGCAGATTTATTAGCAATGGTAGAAGAACTACCCCTTACTGGTAAGTAAAAAAGAAAATATTGGATTAAATAAAAAGTTGGATACGATGAAGACAAGCAAAATAGCAATTTTAAGTAAATATAATGAAGTTTATAGCAATAACATAAATTACAAAGAAAAATACTATAGTCATACGTGAAATATGTAAACATCCAAGAGTTGTTTGTAAAAAACAAGTATTGATCCAATTTAGGTTGCGCTCTAAAAGTTGTTAAATTGACGTGGGAAAGTACAACAAAATTATATAGACATTAATTTGCAAAACATTATAAAAGTGAAAAATATGCTAAAAACCCTTTCATTCTAATTATTATACAAGGTACAAATATTAATTTATTTAAATATAACCATATATTAATTTAATTTGTGCTTTTAGTATGTGCTTGAATAAATGATTTTTGTTAAGAGTGTAAAATTTATATTTAAAATCCCACGAGTATGTCTTTTAACTAATTTTATATCTACTTTGCATAAATAATTTCTAAGAAAAGTAAAGATACAATTATATAATAATTATGTTAATTTTAATTCAACAATTATTTTATATCTTTCGCCTTTAAACAATGTATATTATTGTGTGTGGTGCGACTAACATTTGATTATTCAGACATATATTTTTAAATAAACCTCTCAACCTGTGACCTATAAAATCTGGGGCGGTAGCATTTTGGAATCTAGGTCACGGGTTTTACAGGGAGAGCTCAAATATAACTTTATCAGCAGGGGATGGTAGTGGGCGGACTAAATGTCATCCAACTTTTATCATGGCAAATTTACTATTACATTTTAACTTTACCAAACTATAAATTAAATTTATATATAAAAAATACCTATACTATTTTAGCTTTGCTGCTCATGCCTCCTGTTTATGAGAATAAACTTAAGTAGCCTAATTTACTACGAAATATCGATTGCAAATATAAATAACAATTGTTTGATTAAATTCTAATAAGGAAATAAATGTTAAATTTGCAATTTAAAAATGCGCAATTTATGAAACTAAATAAATATTTAATTACAGATTTTGTAAATTTCTGTGTACTCGTAAAAACACAAAAATTTACAAAATTCAAATCTAAAAAACACTAATATTAGTAGCCCCCAGTATAGCTTTCTTTAACAAAATGGGTAAAACTTTTGAAAACAGCAGAAAAACAAACATCTGGCAAGAAAACTTTAGTACCTCCCCCCGCCCCTCTCACATTAGCTAAATTTTGCTGAGATGTAAATGTACACAATAAATCAAAAATAAAAAAAAAAGATAAAAATAAATAACAATAAAAAATAATGATCAAGAAGTAAACATAAACAACGAATAAAACAAATAACAGGAAAACAAAAACAAATAACCGGAAAACGGTTAGGTTATACCTTAAACTAATATTGTTTGTAAACTTCTTCAAGATAAATATGCCCCTGATAAAGATTAGTAAAAGCTTGTCAATGAATATTCAGTCACGATTTCATAAAAGTACAACTACGTTTTGTAAATTTTAACAATATTTTATTTTGGACGTAGCAAATTTTTATTTATATAAAGGCAAAGTATTATTGAAAAACCTTATATTCTCCTAAAGATATATTTGCAGCTGCAAATTCTCCGGTTATTATTATTGATTCTAATTTCTTCGAAAACTAGTGAAGCAAATTGTTTTAAATTTTTTCCGGAGATGTTGATTTGCAACGAGATGATGAACATGTTACAAAACCGTCTTCTCCAATTTTTAATATAAATTTATGAAAATCGTTAAAATGTATAGAGTATTTTTAAGAAAAACGGAAAAGGACAACAAAATCATGTTCATTTTTTAACAGAACTCACAATAAAGTGTCAATTTTGAGAAAACAAAACATCTTTTACGCTGAATAGAACCACTTTAACATCGGTTATATGTTAATTAACTCTTCAGCTATGGATACTTCAAGATTTCAAAAGAAATAAAAATATGTATCTACTTACTATCCAAAAACTATACTTTATTAATCAAGATTACATGCTTGAAATGTCATATTATTGAAATTGTGCGTAAAATAACTAAAATCGTTGAATAATGACCAATGTAAATTAATGTGATGTTAATTATGAAACGGTTTTAGTGGTAGCCTGGCAAACCTGGATGCCAGTAAAATCGTTTTACAATGAATAAATTATCACAATTTTGATGATGTTCATTTAAGATTGTGTTCTAAAATATTTCATCAGACAATATAATAGAGATTATCATGGTAATATATACTTTGACTGTTGTTGTCAAAGTTTTGTCAAAATCATGCGTTTTAATTTTTTTTTTAAATTAACTTTAGTAAAAATTTTAGACGGATTACTGCATTTTACCGTGTTTATTGCAAATATGACAGCATGGCAAACAATTTGTTCATATGTCGTCATCGCTAAAATTTTAAGTAAACCTGATTAGAATACTTAAAAAACGAATGGTTTCGTCCAAAATTTTGACGCCAACAATTAGTATAATTTACCAACTATAATGTCTAAATGCCCGATGAAATATTTTAGTACAAAATCGTATATGAACATCATCAATTGTGACCATTCGGGCAAACTTGGCTACGACTAAAATCGTTTCATAATGAACATCACATTTGATTTACATTGGTTATTTAAACACGATAAGAGCTCATTCACGCACGATTTCAATAATGTAACAAATAGAATCTTGATTATGAATACTTTTTGAATAGTAAGTAAATAAATGACTATTTTGATTTTCAGTAAATGCAATCATATTATCATTTCTTCAAAATGGCAACTGTAAAAAAAGTCTTTTGTATTCTCTCTTTTTAAAATCAAAATAAAAATTTGTATATAACAATATTTATAATACTTCAATTATATAAATTATTGATTGCTTTATGTTAAAAATCATGCCAAATTGATAAATTTCGGTAATTCAAGTCACAATTTTCTGAATGCAGAATTTTCAAGCATTAATTTTTGAATCACATACTTAATTGCTAATACAAAAATCATTAATTTAATATTTAATTAAATATACTCACAAACATGTTGCGACATTTGATAAAATAAAAATGTCAATTGGTGAGTATAAATTTGAAAAACAATGTAGTTAAAAATTAAAAATTAATTATTGCAGAACTTTGATTTGGACTTAATGTGTTTTGCTTGTAGACCGATGATATACAAAATGCTCTTTGTTGTATTTGATCAATTTCGGTAATTAATAATAGATAATATATGATTTTTGTTGTTTTTTGTTCGAATATGACCAAGCCCAAACTAGTCTAGAAATACAACAAACGCACATTTTAACTGATTCCAAAAAAATGCACCAATTTAAAATAACCAAATTCACCAATTAAAAATTAAATGCATAACTAAATTTAAAAAAAAACAGTTATGCAAATTGTTCGCGTAATAATATCAATTATTCATTTATTATTTGATTTAATTAATTTTATCTGCAGATTTTATATCAAAGAATTTAATATAATAAGAGTCGTAATAGATTTCTTTGAATCAACAACAGAAACGCGATTGCGATTTTGAAATGTAGGTTAGAAATCGAGTGTCTTGACTGACTGACTATCCCAGGCATTCACACATCGAATGAATTGACGCAAAACCCGAAGAGCTGAAAGCGAGAGTGCTGTACAGCCCGAACCCATGAGCACAGATTTTACCCAACCGACAAATTTTTTTCGTTCACCATGGGTTGGGCAAATCTCGAACACGCAACCGTTTAAATACCACAAGATTTGTATCACCGAAAGCGCTACCAGACACATTTAATCGTCAATGTTTGCATTAAATTATCGACATTAACGTTTTATCTACACTTTCAAATTGCGAGATTATAAAATGTGCTCGAAATGAGGAAATGGTATTTTCGTATAACCATATTTTTCTTTGATGCTGTTAATAATTTAAATTAGTAATAATAGAGTCTATTTTAAAATGATAGCTTATTATTTATTGCTATATATTAAATTTAACTCTGAATGTAGCATTTATTGTTGCAGCCTTGTAAGTCGGTAAAACCACCAAATAAATTAAAAAAAAGATTTATTTATATTTCATTATTCATTAACACGTATTATACATTCATTTATACACAGATGTATTGGTTGGAATATAACTTGCAGAGTAATGTAAAAAATTTATTTTTATTTAAGTGTTATAAAATATTCTAAATATTCAAACAGTTTTATTAGATTGACATCCTTGTTAGACATATTTCAGAAGAACGGATTAGAAACAATTATATAATTAATTGCGAATGCAGTCATAGGACGGCATTATTATATTTTATATGCTGTAGTCTCAATGTACTAGGTGCTGACGTCAGCATAGCACTCTTGACCGGAGCGAGTGAAGGCCGAATCGGCCCACTGCACTCGTACAATTGCAGTCTGTTGATGTCCCGCCAAGGTTAATTTAATACACAGGCTTGCATTACTGCACTCATATAACATTATATGCCCGCTCTATGCCGTCGGCTTGTTTCCCCTTAGATTCAATTAAATTAAGTTGGGCGTATGAAATGAATTAAAAATGAAAAACGACGAGAAGAGGTATCGCGGCGGATAAAAAAGAAAATGTGTGCACAAAATATATACATATTTGCAATTAGCACATTAATTAAATACATCGAAAATATAATAATGCAAGTAATTAAATGTTATAGAAACGGAATTTTTAAAATAAAGAAAAAGTACATTTAAAGTGCATTTTAGAAAAACATGGTTTTAATAAATTTCTTTTATATTTATATTTAGAATCGTGACAAGAAAAATTTTAAAATAAATAATTATTAATTAATTAATTATGCATGTATACAAATTTCACAGTGCCAAGCAAGGTGCATAATAATAAATTTCTGAAAAAATATTGTGAAATACATGTTTGCCTATTTTAACAAATAAGTCAGCAATAACAAATATATAGTAAACATGCTTTTGCTGGACTCCGTTTTGGTACCGGGAAAGAACCAATCAGTAAAATTTTCTTCTTTGTCTCACACCACTGTACATTAATACTACACCCGCCGTGTCTACAATACATGCGAGTTCAAATGGTGTGTTTAATAAAAAAATAAGAAAATTCGTGTATAAGTTGCCCAAACTCAAAATGCGACCAATATAAATAAAGGTAAGATATTATTGCTTAGTAAAGACCAGATTTTCTGAAATAATATTAAGTTATCAATAATTTTTATAATGCCCACTTTGGTTTGAACATGTTTAAGACAAAATTATATATTTTTATTTTATTTAATGTTTTAAACAAAGAAAAACTGTTTTAAACATTAAAAACCAGAAATTTAGTTCAAATAAAAAAACATATTTTTTTAAATAAAATGTAAAAAAGAGGTAAACTGCAAATTATCAAAAATAAGAAAATGATTAAAATATAATCGTTATTACTTATTATTGACTTTCATTAAAACTACTAAGGAGTACCGCCTTACATTAATTTGCAATGCTATTATTTCTAGAATACCCCAAGTTCAGCGGTTTACAAACTATGGGGCGCGGCAAGGTGACAGAAGGGCGGGGTGAGGGGGGGACAAAGAAAACGAAGAAAATATTTTATGACACCAACAATGTGGGACAACGAAGTATGCCGGCAAAACTCAAAATATTACTAGCTTCAATATTATTTCGGGAATATACCATCATAATTTTCCTATTTGCAAAATGTCCGGCCAAAACTGATAACTTGGGCCGTAACATATACATAAATAAGTTTTGAAATGGGTTACTTATGCAGTTAATCAAAAATTTATTTCAATATAGGTCTATTTCTTTCTAAACAATTCGCAACAACAAAAATAATCAAAAGATAAAGCAATAACTTAAACTAACCTAACCTAATCTAACTCATACCTGACTCTAAAGTATTTGTATAAAATCCTGTTAATTTTATATTAGTCTTTTAAGATATTTTTGTCGTATCCTAGTTGTAATGCGTCTAGTTATTATTTTAGCTTTTAAGTTTGAAATGATTTTTTAATGTAATTAACTACTTCTACAAATTATCTTTACATTATTTGTTTCACTGTTTCAAAATTTAGGCAATTTACGACGCATTTCACTTAATGCTTGAGATGTCCGATTGAAACCTGCAAAGCAATTTATATATTTATATATTAAGAAAGATTAAAGGAAATAAGGTAAAATGAGTCGTCCTCCAAGAGTTAATAAGTATAAAAAGCATTGCTCTGAAACACTGAAATATATAAAGCAAGTACGACAATTCAGTACTCGGCTTTAGATACTAGCATTGTGTAAACTAACATAAGAGATGGTGAATAACAATCCAGAAACGTCAAAAAGTAAATGAACACCTGTCCTTAATTAATGATTAATAAATTTTGGTAACATTTATACAAATAAAATGTTTGCCATAAACAATAACAAAAAATACTTGTTTTTTATTTTAACATTATTTATTCCTTAATTTTTAGCTTAATTAGTCTTAGTCGATTGTAATAATAATCATCTATATTTTTTATATTATAGTTTATTTGGATACAATACAAAATGTAATATGCAAAAGAATGCAACTATTCAACAAATCAATGCCTTTGAACAGAGTATAATAGTGGGTCTGCTAAAAGTCAGATTATCCATTCGTAATAATGTATCTAACTCAGTGTCTCTACTACAATTTCTCTATGTTGGCAAAGATGGACAAAAACACATGAGAAACAACAACGGAATAGTTTTCCATCAACAATGGAAATTAGTATAGCTATAGAGGTATAAGTTTAATATTTCATTAAATCAAATTAAAAAAGAGTCAAGTTTGGGTTAAAAGTAACTTTAAATGTTTTTAGGTATACCAATAAGATGTTGATACCAGTCTTAACGCCAACAATTTCTAAAACATTTTTTTATAGACACAATTCCACGTAGCCAGGAAACTTGTTTCCTAGTGTATCCAGATTATGTGCTACAACATTTAATAATGTAGCGGAATTTGCATGCGTTAAGCAGAGACTTAAATTGTTCGTGTTCTTTCAATGAACACGAGCTATCATGTTTAAGAACTCAAAAAATAATAACAAATATCGACTTAAAAATTAAAAATTTCAAAATTGAAACACATTGATGGAGTGTGTAAAAATGTTTTTTTTTTCATGCCATTTATAGTAGACCTAAGCAAGTAAAAAACATGTTTAATAGTATGAACATTAAATTATTGATTAGACCGTTATATGTTGCCTAAAAGTTGCCTCAGTTGAATTGCGCTTTAAAAAGACAATGCACAGCCATTTACAGCAAAATTTATAAAATTGTTGAATACTGTTAATAAGGATTTGCTTCCACGGTCTTCCCGTTCGCAGAACCCCGTCGATCATATGTGTGATATGATAGGATTTACGTTGAACGGTTTATTACCAACCACATACGGTATAGATAACTATTTGTATATCGACGAATTTTAGACAATTCAGATGATTTGCTCATTTTTTGTATTTTCACACTCAATTGTTAACGTTTCATCCATTTTCATATTAAAAAGAATAAAATGTAGTATCAAAGCGGAGCCTGAAAGCAATTCTGACTGATATGTTTTAGCAAAATAGAAGAAATCTATATTCGTATGTCTTAATTAAATTTTGAGGCAACAAAAAATCATTTACATTAAACTAAAGAACTGATTAACTTGAAACTCCGTTTTCTCATTTCGTATGCCATATGAATTTGTTCCTTTCTGTTCAACCTCTTCCAATTATAAAATTGTAATATGAAAGGATTATTGAATTGTAAATTATAAAAATAAACAGATAATATATATTATGTTGTAATATCAACTTCATAAGAAATAGAAATTTACTTTCTGTCAATTTTCTCAAATAATTTAAACTTATAATTTAAAGTTTTCTGTATAAGGGCTTATCTTAATTTAAGACATATCAGATCAGAAACTCAGATTGTATAGTTTCAATGAAGGCTTAACACATGAAATGCTTCTACTAAGATTTGAGAAAATTATAACTAAAATTTGAGAAAGTAATTTGAAGAAAATAAAAAAGCAAACAAAACTTCTTAAGACTTTCCCTTGGAATTTATCTACCTTTAATAATAAATAAAAATCATGACCTATGGCATGGGTCACATAGTATATGTATTTACATTCATGCGTGCTAAAAACAATATTGTATTTGCGACGACCTACTCAAAATGATTAGTCATTGAAATTCTAAATACATGGGTAATTCAATCAATTAATGCATAGTATAAACAATCAAATATTTCCAACCGTATATAACAAATACGCAGATTTGTGAATAATAACACAAATGCAAAATGATACTATTTATAGTAACATTGTATATTACTGACGTTGCATTTATCGATTTGATTCCCCTTCCAATATTTATCGAATACCCTCGCATGTTCTCTAAATATACAGAAACAATTTTCCCCCATTCTATTGTCTATAATGCAGTAAGCTCTGCCTGCAATAGGGGGCTTTAGTATTATCAATTTTCCCTCTATTCGTGCATATTTGCGTATTTAATCCATCTCACCATTTCACTCATACACATGGCCAACGAAATTGAATGACCTAGTGAAGCATGGAAGCCATAATATCTGAGTATGTGTTCACTACACATCTGGATGACCTCGTGTTGGGGTAGGTCAATGATGCACATAGGCTAAAAATATTTCCGTTGCAATGAACGGCGGAAAATAAAAAAATAAACATGAGCAAATTATTTTTTTTTTGTAGTTCCATAATTAGCAAATAGGAAACCACGGTTTAGACCAATGAACAAATTGCTGTTTTAATAATATAATTAGTTAAGTTAATTGTGGTAGAGAATCTGTGAATCACATTTAAAAGTGTATGGAATAACACAGCATTAATAAAACTTTTCATCAATATTTGTGTTTAAAATAGTCATGAAGCTGTGTAATAAATAAAATATATGTCAAGCTCTTAGATATGAATCGTAAATAAAACTATTTGTTTGTCAGACGTGTGGAAAGGCAAAATGTCCAAGATGGCAAAAGTTTAAGTCTGGTGTATATTCAGTGTCATTAACGGCAATTAAAATGACCGTGCCTGATCTTGTGTTTTTTAATAATGACTAATACCGCCTATACGATACGTTCATTTATATTCATACAAAAATTGGCGATTTGAGAAAGTAACTCAAATGAGTTTCTTAAGTAAAGGTTGAAGTAAGAATTTTTTACGCGATTTGTGAACTCAAATATCGGTTGTAAATTAAAAATTTTCCACAAAATATAAAATTAGATTTATTTAATATTATCTTCAATTATTTTAAACGATTATTTTGATGTTTAGTATAAAATATATTTTTCCAATTGATATTGTTATTTGTATAACAAAACCGGTTGAGTTCAAATAATTAAACATGAAATAAATATGATATAAATGGTTAATTAAACCTTCAGTTTAAATTATTCATTTATATTTGTTCTATTTAATCTTTTTGTTATTTTTTTATTGTTATCTATTAATTTTGTTTAATTCTTTTAATTTGTTATTTCCATTAGTTTTCACATTAAACTTGAACCTTTTCATTAATTTTTAGTCAAAATAATTTTGATTTTAATGCTACTTATTTAAGTATTTTTTAATTTTATGTTTTTAAACTCTGAATTTCTACATACAAAGTTATTTTACCTGTTGGATTTTCTTTAAAATTCTCTTGCTATGTTTTCATTGTATATGTTTGTCTATCGTTCTTGTATTTCTTTCGTTGTTTGTAATCCTGGTGGCAAATATTGAATTTTTGTGATTAGCTGGATTACGATATTGGCGGCGTGGTCGGCGAGATAGTTTCCTTTTAGATTTTTAGATTTTTTCCGTGCTTAAGCTTGTTTTTTTGAGGGAAGGGTAGGATTTTTTTAAGGTTTGGAGTACGGGGAGAGAGTCGGTTAGTATGACGTGTTTTGTGGTGTTGTTTATGGGATTATTTGTTGTTAGGTGTAGAGCAAGGTAGATTTCGATTAGTTGTAATTGAAGCTATCGTTTGGATTTTTAAATCGGAGATTTTCTTTGTTTTGGAGTTTACAGCTGCGGTAGCTGTATAGTCCATTTTTATCCATCTGAGTATACTCTTTCGTGTTCTTTATATGTTTCTTCTATGTGTTAGATAGTTTTTGTTTTTGAGAATATTTTTTTCTATGGATTTGGATCTAATGATATGAATATTGGTGTAAAATTTGATTGGGTTTCTAGTAAGCGGGTATGATGTACAGCAAGGTTGGTCGGAACATGTAAGTTTTTGTAGCTTTGTTTGTTGATATGCTATAAAATCTATTGGTTTTGTTTTCTTTCTCCAGTAAACGTGGTTACAACGTTTTATAAAGTGCTTTAAATTATATTTTATATGTTGATAAATTGTTGTGTTTGAGAGGTATGTGGATATTTTTAGTTTTAGTTGTAATCGAATTGGAAGTTCTCCGGATTCGCTAAGTAGGGCGTCAACTGGTGTTGTGTTGCGAACTTCTAAACATATTCTGAGGCAGGTGTTTTGTATTGTTTGTAGGATTTTCAGTTGCGCCTTTGGCAGGCTGTTAGCATATATGGGAAAGCCGTAATGTATTTTTGGTTTTGTTAACGTTTTGTAAATATTCGATTTTTGTATAGTGCCTTTTTTACTGATGTAAAAGTATATTTGTATCTTTTTTACTTTATCTACTGTTTGTTAAAATTCATTTTTCTGTCAAGCCATATGCCGAGAAATTTGTGTTCTTCTGTAACTGGTATTTCAGTTCCGTTTAATTCTACTGTTTCGTGTTCTGAAGTCTCATGTTTTCTGCTAAAGTGCAAGATTGAACACTTACTTGGGTTTATGTCTAGATTAAGTTTGTGAAGTATTTCTACGTTAATTTGAAGATTAGTTGTGTTTTTGTTTATTTGTGAGTTGCTTGTGTAAATCACTGTCATCTGCATATTGTATTATATTAATGTTGAGATTTTTTAATATTTCGCTAGTATCTGTATTAAAAAGGATTGGGCTTAGTATTGAACCTTGCGGTAGTCCCATGTTGCATATTCCATTTATATTAGGTTGATTTTGTGATTGTTTGATGCCATGGTGTATATCCTGTTTGTTAAGAATAAATGAATGTATTTTATGAATAGAGGTGGTATGTTCAGCTTTACTAGTATTTTGATGAGCGTTGGATTTAAGTTGTTGTTTTCCTATACTTTTCATCTTAGTAAAATTTATACGAATATTTAATTTATTAATTCTATTTTGTTGCGTTTCATTGGTTTTCAGTAAAAAATTGAAAACACCATAATTCACTCAAAACGAAATTTTTTCAATATGTTTTAGCAGTTTATATTGAGTTCTCCTTCTTCTTTTTATATTTTTTTTTATTACATTTAAATTCTTTGATTTTTAATCTTTTCTACCGTAATTCTGCCGAGTTCATGATTCTTACATTAAAATGGTATTTTTTATGTTTTGTCGGTTTCTATTTGCTTTCGATTCGATTAGTTTTTGTGCAAGTTTCCATTATATATTGAATCAAATTATACATTTGCGTGTTATAAAGTATTCAATTAAAATAATTGTACGCAAATGTTAAAATCTAAAGTGATAGTGTGATAAGAGCACTTACATAACAGTCTTGGGCAGTCCTTGGCTCCAAATATGGAACTCGAGAGTCTGAAAGAACAAATTTAATTCAATGTGTCTACAGATTAAAACATCTTCAATGGGAGGAAACGTTTCGAATAAATAATGACAAGTGTTACATTGGGAATTTTTATGTTAGGTCTGCTAGTTTATATTGTGGCATTTACTATAAGACAATTGCATTTATTTATGTGTGAATCGACTATATTAAAAGACTACATTTAAATGTAGTTGCCGTAATATTTATTGAATGCGTTCCCTATATATTATGGCATCTGTTAAATGAAAAATGCCTTATGCTTTTATATATATATATATATATATATATATATATATATATATATATATAATATGTAGAATTTTTATATGACCGCTGATAATTTCAAAGTAAATTTTTTACAGCTCTTGTGTAAACTCTTGTATAAGCAGTTTATACTCTATTTACTTTTTGTAATATCAGCCGAAGACATCCGTCTGACACCAGACCGATTTTAGTATTAACTATAATACATGGCAGTATATTTATATAGAAATTTATAAGTAGCTCCAGTATTGCTGTAAGACAAGTAGGTGACCATGCGCATTCAATAATTCTTTTAGTGAAGGTGAAATGCCAAATGTCTGAGTTATAACATATGCGTCATTTTCTACGCGCACCTTTTCTGACCATATTATGCTATTCATTTTCAATAAATCACAAAGCTATATTAAACATAATAAACAGATTTTAAATTGTAAAATGTGTTATAATATTATAAAATATCTTTGCTTTGCAATTTTTTGTATCTTTTTTCGGTTTTAAAAAATAAAAAATAAAATTCTCTTTCGTTTCATTACGATCTATTTTTCGTTACGGCTTTTTCGACGTTACAAAAACTAAAAAAAAATATTTTCATTCAATTCAATTTTTCCAAACAAAAATGGTAAATTAAATGTTTTTTACTTTT
The DNA here is from genome assembly GCA_030264575.1 of Tachinus sp. AB-2021. NCBI lineage: Eukaryota > Metazoa > Arthropoda > Insecta > Coleoptera > Staphylinidae > Tachinus > Tachinus sp. AB-2021. The sequence continues at coordinate 7,409 of JARJEC010165554.1, read as the reverse complement.
TGCTCTTTTCAAGAAAAATTTTAAAAATACATTTAATAAAACGAAAGTTATTAAATATATTTTTAAAATTTAAGAAAATAAAATCATAAGAGAAGTATTTTGTTTAAGTAATGTAATTTTCTTTTTCTGTAACGTCCGACGAAGACCGAGGTTTGGTCAAAATTGTATGATTAAATAAATTGTGATACAAAAACATGATAGCTTTATTTTTTCTTATATTATGAATTATCACATAGTAACTGCCGGTTCTATCAATTTTCTTAAATGTACCCATGTTAATGGGTGGTGATCATTTCGGATAGTTATTATAATTGAAAGGTGAGACACATCAATCAAGTAAAGTGATAGGTTAGAGACAAGAAAACCACAAAGAAAACAAAATACTACTATGCCCATATCTTTGTCTCAGGGTTATTTTAAAAGTAATTTTTGTCAGTCTTGTAAACATTCTCAATTAATTTCAAATGTGCAAAATATATCAAATATGGATAGAGTTAGAGTGAGGGGCTACATGCATAATGCTGTAGGGAGAATACAAAGATACCAGATATTCATCTGGAACAATAAGTATCCCTGAAGACAACCAGTATCACAATGATAATCTGGCTATCAAATTAAAAAAAAATGAGCAACAGAGTTAAAAAGTAAAATAAGTACAAGTAGTAACAATCAACTGCAGACATATGTATCGATGCCATAGAACTTATAAATAATAAAAATAAACTGATTAACGTGTACCGACACCGCATATAGCCAGAAACCGATCTTGAACACTAAATATCCGCACAGGCAACAAGTATAACAACCCCAATCTGGCAAATAAATCTTAAAAGATTGAGTAAAAAATATCGAATATGTTTCATCCTGGTATGTAATAAAAATAGTTCTTATTTAAATTGAAATTAAGACCCATGCCGCAATAAGAAGGCTAATTTTAGTAGTAATGAATTCCTCTCGCAAATACATTTTTACTCATTATTATGAACAATTTTTGTGAGATACTTTTTGTATTATTATAATATCGAGTGTTTTTCACCCTGTATATTAAAAATATATTTAAGAAAAGATTGCTGCCAAAGAAGATTTGATACAAAACAATTAGAAGATCAATTCAGTGAAAATCAAATTGAGTAAGTATTAAAAACTAAACAAGAAATATGTTTCCGATAGGAAGCAACAAATTATTTGAGTAAGAAATGCAACAAATCAATGGGACACATTTAATGGCACATTAAAAAGAAATAGAAACAAGGAGTGTACGTACATACGGTTATCGATTATGTGTTCGTGTATGACAAAGAAATACAACTAGTACAAAAAGATGATGATACAAATAATACTGACATCGAATCACATTTTTATAAAATGAGAAAACTAGAATAAAATTTAATATGTTTGAATTAGAAATAGAGTAGCACATAAAAGTATATGTATTTTAAGCTTTAAGTTTAATATGAAATACTAAACATTTTTAAGGAATAGATATAAATATTAAATTATATGAAAAAAAAAACAAGACAGAAACGTTTTGCAGAATGTGAAAGACAAAAAACCGGTGTAAATTTAAATAAATGTAGCAAAGACTGAAATAAAATGAATAAATGAAACACGTATTTTATATAAAACAGAATAAGCAATTTCTTAACAACAAAAATAAATAAGCTGCTACACTATAAGATTAAATTACAAGACATAGAAGAAATCGAATGGCAAATAAAAGGTAATTACTTATTTATTTGCGATTGTTTCTTGTTTAAAATATTCATTATCGCGCTTTCTCTGAACAAGTATTTAATGACAATGCCAATTAAAATATTTTTTTTGTTATTGAGAACGATTAATTTTTATTGATTTATAAAAAACGGATTTTTCAGTAAAAATTAAAAATCGAAACAGAAAATTTGATTTCTTTTATTTTGATTTGACTTCAAGGCAAAAATTTAGAAAATTAGTATTGAAAAATGAGGATACGTTTCAAGAACACTGATTTATTTTATTTGGTATAAAAACAATTAAAAAAAAAGGGAATAACAACTCATTTTGGTTGTTATGTTTGATTTTGAAATGGCTATTGGATGAGCCAAAAATAGAAAAGAAATATTCATAAAATATGTTGTATTGTTTTATTTAAAATTTTTAGTTTGTTGCGTTTTTAAAGCACAAAAACCACAGGAAACACAATTTAAGGACGAATTAAAAGAAGTTAATTCAATTTTCCATTGTTTCTTTTTTAATGCGTATTTGCGAGTACCGAGAAAATTTTATGCAAATAGATTTAAATGTTTTTGCTTTCAAGAAAAATAACTGAAACATATACATATTTGTTTTTTCTTTTCTTGACTTGGGAAAAGCAAAAATATTGCTATTATATTTAAAAATTTTACTTTTTTAGTTGTTTTGTAAAACTAACAAGAACGCAATTTTGGAAAAAATGTCAAGATAATGATTTTTTTGCTCCTAAGAAAAAACTATTATCAGGAAGCTTGGTTTTGATAATAAAACATCTTTAAAAATATAAAAACAATTATATTTACCGAAAAAGAAGCAGAAAAGTAAAAAAAGAGAAATAAAAATGAATAATTTTTAAATTGTAATTTTGAAATTTTCAATTTTTTAATAGTTTCTTAATAATATTCATTGCCCGTTCCGAGAAAATAGATTTATTTTTCAGTTTTTTTCCTTTTTAAACATTTTTTTAATAAGAAAATATTACTTTCAGATTATTTCATTTTCTAAAAAACTAAGTGTTCTTGAGTCTTGAAATATCAAAAAGTTAAAAAAAAAAAATTCCATTTTTTTTCAATGTGTTAGAAAAAAATCTTTTCAAAAAAAGGTGAAAAATAATATAAACATAGAAAATGTAAAAATTTCCTAAAAAGGAAAAAAACTGAATGTATGTATGTCTAAAGTTATGTGTTTATAACTTTAAAATTTTTTTGTGTAAAAAAATGTATATAGATAAAGTTAAAAACAGTTAATTTTTCTTAAAAAACTATTTTTTTTAATGTGAATCTTGAAGTGGCGTTTTGGAACACCGGTTGCTATATTCACCATACCGGCGACGCAATAGCAAGACGTGAAGTTCGTGCGCGAGAAATACTATTGACAGACACTAAGTAACAGTGGATTTCGATGTATCACATACTACACTACCAGGCGTCCCGCAACGACTCTCCCTCTTTTGTCTTAAATTTTGTAGATGTTGCTTTTGAATCCTCGTTAAAATTCGATTCTTTTTTCAAATATTTTTTTTTACATTGATAAGAAATGTAACTTTTTATGCTAATATTACAAAAGAATGACATTATTTAATCAGTTTAAGGAAGTATTAAAAAATGTTTGAGAAACGCGCAACAATTTAAATACTTTGATTTCTACAATTCCCGTCATTTGGAGCATTAACAAAGAAAATGTTCAAAACCAATACAATATTTTTTAAACATGTTTTGTTTGTTGAAAAATTTTTCATTGTTTACAAACAAATATTTTGAATTTTAGAAAATTGTTTTTTTAATTTTTTAATTCCACATTGTCAAAATTTTACAGCAATACCAGTGCAATTGTTATAAATTCAGTTGAACACAATTTATATATGCTGTAATGTTGTTACATTATTATTAAATATTTAAAAAATTAGTTTTGGCAAGTTATATAGTCTCATCACGTATATAAAAGGTTATTTATAAAAGCTAATATTAATTAAAAAGGTAATTAATTTAGCAAATAAACAACATAAATTTAATTTTTGATTTGAAAATGATTTACATTCACATACCTTTATGGCTTCGATAGAAATAATATTTGAATTCATAGATGAGATGCAGAAAAACAGCAAAATACAAGAAAGCAAGATACTTTTTAGTCATAAGATTTATTAATCGTAACATAGCTTGCATTTAAAAAATTGAAAAATCAATCAATTTGATATCGACTACAAAGAGATTAATTTACCTTGCCAAAAGCTGATTAAATGCATGTATGACTAATTGCATTCATTAAAGCCAAGTCCATTCACACACTCACAAATGCTCAACGAAATGCAATTTATAGTGGCGATAGATAAGGATGGCTAGATGTAAAATAAAAAGGCGACGACCCACACGCGGTCTGCGTTTAGATAAACGGTGTCAATTCATGCAGACGTTCTGCCATAGACGATAAACGCACAAACTAGACTAAAGAGGACTCTGCCGAATGCGTTGCACCAAACACCAGACAACTAAGCCTGCATCTCAAGGACACCATACTATTTATACATTTATACACACCAGAAAATAACGTCTCTAATGTATACATACATGCACACATATGTTAATTTCATTCTAAAAAAAGTTATGAGAAATTATTGTGTTTAGAATTGAGAGAATCATAATCTCAATTTCAACCCGTTAAGTTTAAGGAAATGAAGTATGATTTCAATAAATTGCAAAGCTGTTTATCGATTTGTTTTTGGAAGCATATTGTTTTTGACATTTTATTTTGACGCAGGCAAGTCAAAACATTCATTTATTTAAAAAAAGTGCATGGATAATATTAATATTTATATGGATGTTAGGTATATACCTTTTCGACAGCTGAGCACATTATAAATTTTTTTATATTTGGAAAGTGTCAAAACATTCGTTACTAATGAATTCCTTCAGCAACGTAAATGTATTATATTTTAAATTCTTAAATGTTAATAAACAAAAACATGCATTTACAGACAAAATATAATAAAAAAAGTCATCAATTTGGTAGAAATAGGACACGAAAACGTCACTGCGTCTATGATTATTCTCATAGATAATTCAAGTGCATTGCTGTGCTGCGCCTTATCACAAATGCGATAACATTTCGAGGCTTATCAACAGGAAAGCTCATCAACGACGGAGCTACACACACATGCTGTTGATTCATGGATAGTTCAGTCCGGAACAGGAAACATTATCCGTAGTAAATTATTCGTTTTATTGCCACATAGCGTCCATGATAAATTTTGTTCATCGTGTGTTGAATGTTTATATCTATATTTATTGAATAATAGCTAAAATCAATTTAAATCGAATGCTAATTTTGATAATACAAATTTATAGAATCATCTGGCATACAACCATTAATTTTTATTTTCCAAATAGAAAACATATCTTGCATATAAAATAAAACCAGTTTATTACAAAATACTGACAATTTATTCAGTCATCATATGAGCAGCTAAAATATTTATTTTGATTAAAAGACCATATATCTTAATATTGTTGTAATACTCGAACTGTTTATGTAAAAAAAACTAAATACAATAAATACTAATGGAGATTCGGTTGAAATATTTTATGATATGCATTATGTAGAATTGGGCAAAATTGATTAAATAAATTCATTGCAACTAAAACAGTTTCAAATTATTATCGAGTAAGTTTGTAAATTCATCATAAATCTAAAACTATCTGTTGCATACTCTCATTTTGGATTAACCAACAAAGTTTCCAATTTCACTTCAGTAAACAAACGTAGGATTAGGTCCGAATGTTAATAGGGTCTATTTCAACATTTGTTGAAAAGGTTTAATTTTCCACTAAACATTTAACTGTAACATAAATTATTATTATTTATCATAATAATATCAGTGGCGGATCTCGTTGTTTGGCCCAGAGTCTCAAAGGGTCATGCTACGCTACTGCCACTACATACTTTTACAATTTGTGATTTTTTTTTCAACATTTTACAATATACAGGGAGATTGTTGACATGTTGAAAAAAAAATGAATTCTACATTTTACATCAAAGTTTCAGTAAAATATAAAAAAAAATAACGTTTTACAAATACAATAATATATTTCGTGATATTTTTGACATATTTTCTATGCTTTTTTCGACATTGTTGACATGAGTTCTAATAACAGGTTTTTTCAATATCTACTTACATTTTCTAGATATATTTGGAATTTTCTAAAATTTTCTCGACATCATTTACAAAAAGTTTTGCAATATCAATAATATTTCACTAATTGCATTATTTTAGATTTTCATCGAATTTCTACATGTTTTCACATTTTAAAACTTTTTTGCGGATCTTTGTGTGTTGCACCTTTTCCGCATGTATATTTCGTATTATTTTTCAAACATTGTAAACATTTTGTTTGTTATTTTTCAAACCTTGGTATATTTTATTCACAGTATTTTATAAAACATTTTACAATGTTTATTAATATGTATTAATAAATAAGATAATTAATGATGACCAGGTAAATGGTCAAAACTAGTCCGGTTTAATAAATATTTTTCGTGATAAGATATATAAAAAGTTGTTTTATTAATTAATCAATATTAATAAACACTGAAATTTCACATTATTTATTAAACATTTTCTAGATCTTCTGAATAATGTTTATACAGTATTCAATATTTTGTAATTTTATTGCATTTCACAATTTTTTCCTTGATATATTAAGCGACAACTGAAACAGGTACGTAACTGTTTTGTTTGTGTATATTTTTTAATGAAATTTATATGCGTTAAAATAGACCCTATTAAGTCTAAAAACTAAAAAAAATAAAAAATTCCGATTAAACCGGAAGTAACACCAATTATGTAATTTTAAATGCAAGACCTAGTATATTTCTATTTGTTGGTTTATTTTACATACAAATCTTAATTTTCAGGAAATTTGTTAAAATAACATATTTCTATACATTTCACAAACAAAATATAAAGCTAATTTAATACTTAATTTAAATAAATAGTGTTGATATTCTTTGATAACAAACAAAATCTACTTTTACGTTATGCCATTGTGCTAAAAGGTTGCATGTGAAAATATAAGTTACTCAATTTTGAATAAGTGATAATTTTTCGAATCGTATTGCATTTAGCTGTTGCTATTTTTTTAATGATTTAATTTTTTTTTTTCAAAATCTGGTTAAGTTACTAACACTTCAGAAAAGTTGGATTTATACATAAAATTTTTTATTTAAAAAAATAACTTAAAAAATTAAATTGTTATTTTCGGTTAAACCTGATAGTTCTTGTCATCCGGTATATTCTCGATTTTTTATCTTTTGTATTTTTTTGAATTCTTGTTCACTGTTTTCGCTGTTTGCAATTTTCTCCATTCTGTTTACATTTTACAAGATATTTGACATTTGGTGTAAATTAACAAAAAAATAATCTTAGCCAAAACCGTAAGACGTTGATCCATTATTCTAGATTGCAACTACAAAATAAATGTATCAACTTCTTTCGGTTCTTTATAAAATATATAATTTTCGGTAAAACAACGTTTATTTAACCTAACCCACTAACTAACTAACTAACAAAAATATTATTTAAGTAGAGTAGTATTTTTTGCAATTTATTTTTCTTGAAAGGATCCCCAAAACATGGAAGCTTCAGTTCCCAAAAAGCTAGATCCGCTACTGACGACAATAAA
>JARJEC010165548.1:0-12544 GCA_030264575.1 Tachinus sp. AB-2021 | reverse complement strand
CTTAATAAAAACCTCCTCACGTTTCCTGTTTCTTGCAAAAATGGAGAAGGACTTACAAGTTGGTATGACTGGTTGCGCGCAGCAGTAGCCGCCAAAAAATAACCATCTACGAATAGTAACCATAGTAAAAATTTTTGAGTTTTTTATGAATGACCTCAAAGGCTCTTTGTTTCAAGCATTAGCAGATGCTAAAAAACTCTACAACAAAACAGATGAGCAGGTAAATACCACAGAGCAAGAAATGGTACCTTCTTGTGCAGTACCTCCCCAAATACAACCACATAACAGTACACCAGCAGAAAATACCAGTTACCCCTTCATTCCAAAATCACAAGGTATAAAAAGAAAAAAAAATAGCAAAAAGACCACCCCTTCCACAAAAGAAGTTCACCTTTCTTCGCAAGAAATTTCTTCTGACTCCGCTCTTTTCTTCAACACCCTTGCTCAAGCTCCTCCTCAAAAAGAAAAAGAATCTTTTTTTGCTTCGCCTTTTGATGTGTTAGAGAACAAACAATCAAAAAAAACGAACAAAAAACAAAAAAAATACGCACAAAACCCTGAGCGCAAACAGTCTCTTACCGCTTCTCTCACCCAAGATGTCCCCACCCAAGCTCTCTCCGCCCAACAAAAAGAACAGCATAAAAATAAAAATGTTGAGCTACCTTTAACTGAAGATGCCTTATGGGCCGCTGCCACACAAGGGAAAATAATTAAAAGACAAACAACAAAAAAAATCGGCTCAAAATCTGCACTGATGCAAGAGTTAAGTATGCCTGCAAATATACCATCAGACGTAGCATCAAACAGCCCTCTAAATGAAAAAATAGATCCTGAAGTCAACCTGTTTACGCAAGCAATGGCTGGGGTAGAACCTATTAGCGCTAAAGGGCGTGAGGTTGCTGCAAATAACACTCCCACCACCGCCACGCCCATAGCAGGTGCTGATTTGGCAACCCTGCTTGCTGAAAATTTTGAGTTCGCCCTTGCCCACACTGATGAGTACCTTGAAGGGTTTGTGGTTGGAACTGACCCGCTAGTAGTAAACAAGCTTAAAGGCGGCCAATATAGCCCCGAAGCACACCTTGATTTGCACGGGCAAAATGCAAAACAAGCACTAGATGCGTTGCTCTGGTTTATAAAAAACTCCTACCAACGCCATTTACGCTGCATCCTCATCATTACAGGACGCGGTAAAAATTCACCTGATAAAATAGGAATCCTACGAGGATACATACAAAACTGGCTAACACGCGAACCCTTTAAACGCGTTGTTATCGCTTTTTGTACCGCAAAACAATGCGACGGCGGTACAGGAGCCGTATACGTCCTCCTACGAAAATTCAAAAAAGCACGAGGCAAAATTATTTGGGAGCGGTTACCCTACTCCGATGAGTATTACGATATCTAGAAAAATAAGAATATTCGCTAACGTTTCACTTTATTCTGCGGGGCGTTGCCCCACACCCCACCAAAGGGGTAACCCCTTTGGAATCCATAACGTTATTTTATTGCTATAGCTTGCTTGATTTTACAGGGCGATACTAAAAGTTCACTTTATTCTGCGGGGCGTTGCCCCACACCCCACCAAAGGGGTAACCCCTTTGGAATCCGTAACTGTATTTATAGGTATAGCTTGCTTGATTTTGCGGGCCGTTGCTAACGCTTCACTTCATTCTGCGGGGCGTCGCCCCACACCCCACCAAAGGGGTTACCCCTTTGGAATCCGTAAGTGTGTTTCTTAAGAAAAATATTTCTCTTTTCCTAAGTCTGCTAAGTAATAAGTCACTACAAAGCAATAAGCTTCGCTTACTCTACTTCTACTCCAGCTTGCAAACGTTCCTCTAAAGCTTTTTTCTGTTTACGTTCACGCGTACCAAGAGGTTTAAGATTTTCAAATTCTTCTGAACGCTCTTGAGCACGTGCAAAAATTAAAAAACCTGTATGAGCATTCATGCGGTCATTAGGACGCAAACGGTCGGCTACAGGCTTCCACCCACGTACAAGAACCTCTTCCACTTCAATATCAGCAAAAGGCCCTTTTTCAAGCCCTTTAAGTAAGTTTGAAACCTGATCAACTGTTGGTAATAAAAAAGCAAGGGCAGCACCAGGTCTTACCGCTTTCGTCACTTTATCAAGATGCTCCCAAGGGGTTCGCATATCAAGAAACAAAGCATCAGCGTCGGTTTGGTCAAAACCTTCTACTATATCTCGATTATATTGAGTTACATTACCACCAACACCTGCCCACTCAAGGTTACGTCTGCATAACTTATAAAACTCTTCTCGCGCTTCATACGTATACACATGCCCTTTTTCACCAGAAAACCATGAAAGAGCTACAGTCAAACTCCCTGAGCCTGAACCTGCTTCTATCACCTTAGTACCATTACCCACACCAAGGCGCATGCATATATAACCAATATCCTTAGGATAAATAATTTGCGTTTGGCGCCGTACACCACGTACAATATCATATAACGTTGGTTTCATAATACGGTAAGGAACACCTTGCATGGTTTTTGCTTCAAAACCAAAACCTTTACCTACCAACGTTGCCACTTGTAATACACCATCAGTACCATGAATATCTTGCCCCTCTTCAAGACGACGCAACGTACGCTTACCCCTAGGGCTTACTAATATAAAAAGTTCTCCGTATTCTGGCATTTTTTTTCCTTTCTTCTGTCTATTTATTGTATATCTTTACTCATTCGTTTTCGCTTATTAACAAAGCGGGGTAGTACCTCATTTTGAGATAAAAGGATATGCTCTTGTCCTTTCAGACTATTTTTTATTCGCCCCACCTTCACCTCGTTAAATAACACTCCTTATTCCTTCCTTGCGATTCTTCATGTTCTTTCACATTCTTTCATGCTATTTCATGACTTTTTCATGTTTATTATGCTTTCCATGATTTTTCACGTTTCTTCATGATTTTTCACATTTTTTCATGATTTTTTATCTTTTCTATTTTCTTTCACACCTTTTTTATCGCACACCGTTGCAAGTTCACACTCACTACATTGTGGGCTTTGTGCAATACATACATGCCTGCCAAACCATACCAACCTATGGTTTGCCATACCCCACTCTTCTTGAGGAAAAATCGCCATAAGCTCTTTTTCAATCACTTCTACCGAAGGCCCTTTGGCTAACCCCAAACGCATAGCAATACGTTTTACATGTGTATCAACCGCTATACCTTCATTGATTCCATAAGCAGACCACAAAACCACATTGGCTGTTTTACGGGCAACCCCTGCAAGGGTAATAAGTTCTTTCATTGAGCGTGGCACTTCACCATTATACTCTGTCACTATACGCATAGATGCCGCAATAATATTTTTTGCCTTATTACGATAAAACCCTGTTGAGTAAATACTTTTTTCAACATCTGCCAAAGGTGCCTTAGCAAGGGCAACGGCATGAGGCCACTTAGCAAAAAGAGAGGGAGTCACTTTATTTACACGTTCATCTGTGCATTGTGCAGAAAGAACTGTGGCTATCAAAAGTTGCCAAGGGTTTTCTGCAACTAAATGGGTGGCTGGTTTTGGGTACCGCTTACCAAGCAAAGTAAGTACAATACGCGCTTTTTCTTGAATATTTTTCTTAGACATGGGTCTATTTTCTCCAAACTCATCGTTTGTCATTTATACGTGATTACTATATACTAAAAAGTACTTACATATTTTTTAAATGTAGCGAGTATCTTAGGTTCTGACAACCTTCTATAACCGTTAACAAATATAATAAAGACGCTACAAAGGGTTGTATAAAATATTTATCGTACACTGCTGTAGCTAGGGCACCAATATAATACTGGATTTTGCCCATCATGCGCCCACTCTTTCAAGTATTAACTGCTCTAAGAAGGGCACCTTATATCTGGGGGCTTTTTTGCATAACCAAGCTGAACAATGTTTATTTGTATATATAACTATGCCTAACAATAATACTGCTACTGAATGTGCCCGTACCCTTGTAAGTGAACGCCTACTTGCCTGCGCTAATATTTTGCCCCACATAGTTTCTATGTATTGGTGGGATGACTGCGTACAAGAAAATGCTGAAACTGTGATTGTGGGTAAAACTACCAAACAGTGCTACCCGCTACTTGAAAGACGAATAAAAGAAATTCACCCCTACGAGGTCCCCTGCCTTGTAGCGATAAAGATTGACGAAGGACTACCTAATTACTTAAACTGGATTGTTGGTGAAACCCAATTACCACCGCGTACATAGCAAGGAGTTTTTTTTGGCTATATATCTTACAGGCTCTCTGGCCTACGACCGTATTATGCGCTTTCCTGGTAAATTTACTGATAATATTTTACCTGACCAGATTGAGAATTTAAGCGTTTCATTTCTTGTAGACAAGTTTGATGAAAAACTTGGCGGTAATGCAGGAAACATAGCATATACACTACATTTACTTGGTGAAAAGCCCATTATTGTCTCTGCTGCTGGCCGAGATTTTTCTCAGTATGAAAAAGCCTTGCAAAAACTAGGGTTGCCCATGCATGGCATTTCTGTTTATGAAGACCAACTAACGGCTGGGTGCTATATTTTAACAGACCTAACAAGTAGCCAAATCACGTCGTTTCATGCTGCGGCCTTATTACACCCAACTCAGTACGACTTTCCGCATCTATCACCACGAGAAGATATTGGTCTTATTTGCCCTACCAACCCAAACGATATGGTACGCCACCCCAAAATTTATAAAGAACGTGGGGTTCGGTATATTTACGACCCTTCTCAACAACTACCTGTTCTTGAAGCAAGCGATGTGCTTGAATCTATTCAGGGTTGCTACTTACTTATTGGCAATGACTATGAAATCAATATGATAGTTGCCAAAGTTGGGCGTACCCGTGCAGAATTATTAGAACTGACGCAAACAGGTATTATTAGTACTTTAGGCGAAAAAGGTTCTATAGTTACCCATAAAGACGGAACAGAAGAATGTATTGCCCCTGTGCCCATTACATCTATGCAAGACCCGACGGGGTCGGGGGATGCTTATAGGGCAGGCTTGCTTAAAGGCTTGATTGACGGAAAAAGCCTTAGCGAGGCTGCTCGTCTTGGTTCTGTATGCGGTGCTTACTGTGTTGAATCACTTGGCACACAAGAGCATACCTTTACACAAAAAGAATTTACCCAACGATACACAAATTGCTTCGGCTCATACTCTTAGCAATACGTCCATTCACTAAAAATCAATATATGCATAGCACCTATTAGGGCTATAGAGTATATTATTGGCACATATGATTGCCACAAAGGAGTTTTTGATGTTATATTCAACAAAAGATTTTGAATTTTTAGGAAAGCAAGTTGCTGCGGGCAAATATGTAACTCGCACTACTTTTATACTAAGTGTTGTGCTCGCTTTATTTGTTGGGCTAGCTATTGGTTCTCTTATCGCAGCGAATACGAGTGGGGGGTTTGCAGGTGGAGAAGTACAACGGCCTATGGGAGAGGGGCAACCTTCTGCCTTTGCAGGAAGTGAAGAAAGAGAGCGCATTGCTTCTATTTTAGAGCACGAAAAAGAAGCCCTCAAAAACCCCAGCAACGCAACAAACTGGGAACACTTGGGCAACCTATACTTTGATACAGGAGAGCATGTAAAATCTATTAATGCCTATGAAAAAGCTCTTGCTTTACAACCCACTAATGTAAGCGTACTTGTAGATTGTGGCGTTATGTACCGTGCCACAGGTGAATTTACGAAGGCTCTTGCCTATTTTGATAAAGCTTTAGCCCTTGAGCCAAAACATGAAATAGCCCATTTGAACAAAGGCATTGTTTTCTACTATGATTTAGACCGCAAAGAAGACGCCATTGCCACATGGCAAAAACTAGTAAAAATCAACCCAGATGTAAAAGCTAATGGCAATACCTATGTACGAGATATGATTAAGGAGCTTGAGGGGAAATAGCTTATGTGGAAAAAGGTACAAGTAGCCTGTATATTATGGGGATTAATGGCTTCTGCTGCAATCGCCATTCCCCTTGCAGTAGAAACTGTTACTGAGAAGCAACTGCTACTGCCTGAGCTATTATGGCTGAGTGATGCAGAAGAAGCACAGAATATTGAAACGATTAGTGCTCCTCAGACTCAGGGTAAATTTGTACCTTTATCACTAGGTTTTTCTTTAAAAACAATTGGGCCTGTGTGGCTTAAACTTTCGTTAGCTGCACCGCGCCCAAGGCTTGTTAGCCATACCATTGCCCCAGAGCAACCACTAAGTGTTGATTTAAATTTACCCATCACTACTGATGTTTTTATTAAAGGAACAAACGCTAGCGCTCTTATTCACGATGGTTGGACACAAACAGCCATTGAAGCACAAGATATTTTCACTTTACCCTTGCTGCGTGGCAGTACGCAAATTGTCTATATGCGCCTTGCTGAAACACCTGGGCTTTGGTTCCATCCTGTTATTCAACCCTTGGATAGCGTCAAGGTGCCTTTTCTGCCCATACGTTTGCTTATAACAAGTGCCTTTGCTTTACTAGCCATCATTAGCTTACTTCAAAGTATACGAGAAAAAGCTATATGGAGATTTTGGGCAGCATTACTTTTTAGTTGCATTTTGCTGCAACAGCTATGCACTTTACCTCCTTTGCACAAACCTTTTGTCTATACAGACCTCTCCGTTTTACTCATGCCTGGGCTTGCGCTGTTGATCATTCCCTACCTTGGACGCATCATACTTGGTACAAACTACAACGCACCATTTTGTGATCTTTTTCTTAAAAGCTACGCTCTTGTAGGCTTATGTGTTGCGCTTGTTCCTTTGCTTCCAAAATACACATGGCTTAGTAAGCTTTTTCCTTTGTGGCCCTTACTTCTTGCCCCTTTATTCATAGTCTCTCTTTGGGCCCTTATAACCAAACGCAATGGTGGTAAGGTCTTTCTCTGGTTTTGTGGTTTTTCTATAGGTGGTGCAAGTATTACATACCTATGCCTTAACCCCTTTGCTGGCCTATCTCTAGGGGTAGAAGCAACCTTTTGGGGTCTTGCCATTGGTGGACTAGCCCTTGCATTTGGCAAACCCTACACACCCCATGATGACGAACAGGTTCTTGACCTTGACTTCCCTCTTTTACACGATACTTTATATGATGAAAATCATGCTGAAAATTCATTAGAGAAAGCTCCTTTACTGATGAAAGAGCAGCACAAAAACATGCCCTTAGACATTTCTTTACCTACCCCAAAAAAAGAAACTGTGTATGAAAAGAGTAAAGAAGAACGCAATAATAAAGATTTTTCTCCTTTAAAAGAACAACTTTTTTTAGATGAGCCCCCTCAACAGGTACCAAATGCCACACCCCAGCCCATAACGGGTGTAGACCCAGAACTTTCCCTTTCACTACAAGATTTTCCTATAACATCAAACACAAGCTTTGATGCTAGCGCCCTTAAAAGTGAAACAAGCGAAAAAAACGGTACACCTCCAGCTGTAGAAACTACCAATCTAAAGCTTTTGTTCGTCCCTAGCCCTGGAATATCAAAAAAAATCCCCACCTCTTCTCTTGCGGATGTATCCAACAACAAAAAACCTGCGCAAGAAACAACGCTTACTTTTGCTTCTGATACAACAGAAAACACAGGCAATCATAAAGGTTTAACGATGTATCCCAAAGATGATACTCTGCACCTTATTGAAGATAAAACTCACACGCCCACAAGTATTTCTCATGCACCAGAAGACTGGCTTAAGGTGATGAATACTTTTCCCGTTGATGCAACACACACTGATACACCTACTCCTGTAACAACAAAAGACTTTCTTGGTGAGCATCCCATAGGCTCAGACCAACAAACTGGTTTTTCACACTCCTTTACACCTCCAACTTCTGGGGTGCCTCATACAGACAGTTTTTTACCAGAAAGTAGCCATTCACAGGTTCAAACAGGCGACCTGTCTTTTGTGGAAAACAACAATAATAACAATGAAACTATAGATACCTGTGGGCTCAGCCATTTTGGTGTTGAAAGTTTTGCCTCTGAACAGGCACTTGAACACACTGAACTTATTGCAGAATGTATAGATGGAACAGGGGATGATACCCCTATGGATGTTTCTCTTGAAGAAACACCAAAGCTACTTGAGCAAGAAGTCAAAAAAGCAGTACCGTTTGACTCCGTGGCTACCTTTACCCCTGAAAAAATTGCTGTAGAAAAAAATGTACCCACAAAAGGGATGCAAACACTTGCGGATAGAATGGAAGACATCCTTGCAGGGCCTAACACTTCAGGCGAAGAGATTTCTCAAGATAATGAGCTTCTTACTCCTTCTACCAGCGGTATTTCACAGGCACCGACACCAAAAGAAAAACAACAGAAAGAGCCAGAGAACAAATATACACAAGCCGATGAATTAATAGAAAAATCTAGTGTTTCTTATAAAGAAATACCCGCACAAACTATTGCCAACAATGCAAGTGAAGCTCCTAGCGAGTCTGCACTTATGGCAAAAAGCGTATCTAAAAATACCGAAATTACAAATATAGAGTTAGAGCAATCTACGCCTGTTTTCACCAACCAAGATGAAGCGAAAGAAGGTAACTCTACCACAAAGAACAACACTGCCGATGAAAATATCACTGCCCAAAGTGAAATTTTTACTCTGAGCGTATTAATAGAAAATATCGCACAAAATTTTATTGGGCAGGCTGAGCAAAAGGGCCTTACTTTTTCATGGGTTATTGACCCACGTGTTGCACAAGTGTTGCAAGGTAATGCAACAGAGCTTGAAAATGTTCTTTCTGAATTGCTTGCAGAGGTTATACACCTCACCCAAGCTGGCTTTATACAGCTAACTATTCGTGAATTTACCCCTACTGTAAAAGAAGAAACTATCCAGCTTGCCTTTATTATTATTGACACAGGAGAACCTGACCGCCTTTGTGCCAGTTGGAACAAAGCAGAATCTTTTGCCCAAAGTACAAAAGGTAAATTTAGCACAAACTTTGATGATATTAACGGGTTTCAAACCCTGCTCGTTAGCCGTTTTACCGCTATAGAATTTCGGTCAAAAAAAGTTCAATCCATCCCTACCCAAAAAAGTATTTCACCAATACCAGCCAGCGAAAATAACATAGCCCAAGGCGAAAACATTGTTATTGCAGATATGACAACAACAAATCTCCGTTTAATTTCTTACTATTTAAATAGCTGTAAGTACGCACATGAAGAAGCCAGAAATATAACACTCCTTCCTGCAATTTTTAAAAAAGGCCCTGTTGGGCTGATTATTGTTGATCTTGATATGCCTGATGAAGACTTGCACGAAACCATAACCCTTGCACAAAAAAGTGCAAAAGAAAACAAACAGTCAGAACCTGTTGCTTTGGCTCTTATTAGCCATAAAGGGCAAATGGAACGTGCAAAAAAACTTGGGTGTGAGCACACCTTACTCAAACCTTTTTCGCAAGACGATTTTATTGCTACTGTACGGTTGTGTTTACCTAACTTGCAGTACTTTAAAACGCCAACTCAGCCTACCCCTGAGAATAAAGAGCAGCAATCTCTCATTTCTCGGTCGACAGAGGAATATGTAACCAATCTTCTTTCAGGCAAGCTACAAGAACCCAAAAATACCTACACTGTGCAAACAACCACACATCCTGTGGAGCATTTTATTGACACCTTTCAAGAAGAAACTACCTCTCAAGAAGCTGAGTATCTTGCTTCTTTAGGCTTCACTCTTGCTAACAAAAGCTCGAGTTTAACTTTGAGTCAAGATTCAAAAAGCAACGAAGTAGATAAAAAAGTCCTTATTCCTGACCTTGACGGAGAAAGTATTTTTTCTGCCAGTCTACCTAAAGCACCCCAATTGCTACGCGCGTTAAAAGGTGCTCTTGCCTTGTGCGATAGAGGTATAGAAGAAGACGACTTGCCTGCCATTGAAAAAGGAGCCAACCTAATAGCAGGCGTTGCCGAAGAACTGGGTTTAGAAAAACTGAGAAAAATAGCTGAATGCGTTGAACGTGCGGCACAAGCACAAGACACCGAAGCTGCTTTTACCTTATATGAAGATTTACATAGGGTCCTTTTACGCCACCTAGAAAGTATTACTGCGTATTATCAAACGCTTACTTAACTTACCCACCTTAACTTACCCTTGTAGCTGATGAATATTCTTAAATAAACAGACTTTTGCGGATGGTACTCCATGCTTTCTACTACATTTTCTGCTTACGGCATTATTCCTGCTCGCTATAATTCTTCACGCTTGCCTGGTAAACCTTTGCTTATGCTACAAGGCAAACCTATGTTTTGGCATGTATGGCATCGTGCCTCACAGTGTAAAGAGCTCTCTTTTGTTCTTCTTGCTACAGATGATGAACGTATTGCAGAAAAAGCTCAAGAACTTGATGTACCATATGTCTTAACAAGCGCTGAGCACCAAAGTGGTACCGACAGGGTATATGAAGCGGCCATGCTCTCAAACCTACCTGATAATGCCATAATTGTTAATATTCAAGGGGATGAACCTGCTTTGAACCCTAAAGCATTAACTGAACTATTAAGCGCTTTTACAGATAAAGATGTTCAAGTGGCAACCCTTGCCCATCAAATATCTTTTACCGAAGCCGCAGACCCTAATAGAGTGAAAATAGCGCGAGCACTTAACGGTGACGCCTTATACTTTTCTCGCGCCAGTATCCCTTACAAGCGAGAAGAAAAAGATGCCACCCCATATTTTGGGCACATCGGTCTTTACGCCTTTACCATGTGCGCTTTAAAGCGTTTTGTAGCATTTGCCCCAAGCCCCCTAGAAAAAATCGAAAAACTTGAGCAGCTACGCCTTCTTGAAAATGGTATCCCCTTGCGCGTTGTCTTAACAACATATGCCTCTTATGGGGTAGATGTAGAAAAAGATATAGAACAAGTTTTACCTTTACTCACTATGAAATAGGTTAAATATTTATTCGTGAAGAATATACCCTGAACCAGCGTATTTCTCTTGCGCCTAAGTGCTTTTCAGTTTACATATACAAATAGTGCTTGGCACAATATTTTTTTTGGTGTTGGAATAGACTTTTATTATGGTTAGATAATAATCTAATTTTATGAATTAAGGAGGGTATTTTGAAATTTTTAACAAAACTTTTTGGTGCTGGAGTTTTATTGCTCAGCATGTGCACAGTTGCCTATGCTGCAGAACCTATCAAAATTGGTGTGTATTTACCCTTAACAGGGCAAAACGCTTTTGGTGGACAGTTAGAACTTGAAGGCGTACAGCTTGCCCACAAAGAAATGCCTGAAATTTTGGGGCGCCCTGTGGAACTTGTTATTGTTGATAATAAATCTGACAAAGTAGAAGCAGCCAACGCAGTAACCCGCCTTACTTCTAAAGATAACGTTACTGGTATTATTGGTACCTATGGTTCATCACTGGCTATGGCTGGTGGCGAAGTTGCAGAAAAAGCCAAAACACCTGTTATTGGTACTTCTTGCACTAACCCCTTGGTTACAAAAGGCAAACGCTACTATTTCAGAGCTGGCTTTATTGACCCCTACCAAGGTGCTGGTGCTGCCACATATCTTATTAAAGAAATGAAATTTAAAAAAGCTGCTATTTTAAAAGACGTTGCCAACGATTACGCAGTTGGCCTTGCTAGCTTTTTTTCCCGTTCGTTTAAAAAGCAGGGTGGCGAGATTGTGCAAAATATTAACTACAACTCAGGGGACCAAGATTTTACTCCTCAGTTAACTCAAATTATTGCACAACAGCCTGAAGCCTTATTTATTCCTGCTTATTTTGCTGAAGGTGCCATTATCATGAAGCAAGCTCGCGAGCTTGGAGCTACCTTTAAAATTATTGGTGGCGATGCTATGGATAACCCAGAAACGGTTACCATTGGTGGTAGTGCTGTTGAAGGTTTTTTACACACCACCTTCCCTTATGACCCCACTATGCCCAACATGAACCCTATGGCTCAAAAATTTACGGATAACTGGAAAGTTATGTTCCCTAATAAAGAACCCAACGTAAACGCAGCCCTTGGGTATTCTTGCTATATGATGTTTATGGAAGCCATTAAACAAACCAATGGCACTGATAAAGAAGCGATTACCGAGGCTCTAGCTAAGTTAAAAGACTTCCCCGCTGTAACAGGCTTACTCTCCATAAATGAAGACCATGACGCAGAAATGCCTATTGGTATTATTGAAATCAAAGACGCCAAACGTGTTTACCTTGGTGAAATAATTCCTGAAATGTAATTGTTCACTAGGCTAGGGGGTAAAAATATTTACCCCCTAGCCTTACTATTGTCAGGCAGAATGTATTTTTCTGTTTTTCTTTTTTAGAGTAAAAAGGCTAAAGGCTATAAGAGTAAAGGCTAATCTTTATGGACATTTTGACTTATATTCTAGACATATTTTTGTATCTAAAAGATACGTGTCTTTATATTATTGCACTCCCTTACGAAAATTTTAATGCCCCAACCACTGAGGTATTAATTCAGAATATATTTAATGCCCTTGCTCTTGGTTCCCTTTACGGCCTCATAGCCATTG
>JARJEC010165522.1:0-10474 GCA_030264575.1 Tachinus sp. AB-2021 | reverse complement strand
GGTAAAGTGTGAAAAAAAATTATAACTTAAATACACATTTTTAACAGAGAACTTATTTAAGTCCAATATTTTAGTCATAGCAAATGTTATTTCCTTTATTATCAATGCACTTTTGACCTAACCGAATCCACAAGCCCCCACAAATGCCCCACACGACTATTAATGAAAATACCAAACAAACTTGATTTTTACGCAATTGTTTTTTATAGAGAATAAATACCAAGCAAACTTGATTTGTAATCAAATTATTTTTTTTATCAAAAATAAATACCAAGCAAACTTGATTTCTATAAAAATTGTTATTTATTAAAAATAAATACTAAGCTATCTTGATTTATACACAAATAATTGTTTTGCACATTTTACCAAATAAATTGAAAAATAAAAATATTTTATTAGAATTTTTTTTAATAATTAGTCTTTACTTGCCTTTCGAAATCATTTCCCAAGTTTTTGAGTATAGGTTGAGAAACACATCAAAAAATAAAATAGTCTCCGCTATGTATACAGTATGTATACTGGTTGTAGAAAATTAACAAACGCCAGGTAACTTTGTAGATTGTGCAGAAAGAAAACAAAAATTTTAATTTAAAAATGCTGAGAAAGTCTTCTTTTGGCGTCATGAGATCCTCAAAGTTTCGTTACGCTTTTCTACATAGCAAAATTTCTAATAAAAGTAAAACATAATGTAGGCAACTTAATACACACATCAAATATTATTTTAAATAATCAACACAGAAATATAAGTCAAACTGACAGATTAAAATTTGTTGTCTTCATCACATTGCCTACGTTATAATTGGAATTTTATATGAAATTTATTTTGTTGGGTTGCCGAGTGTATTGTTAATTTAAAGTTGATTTATCTTTGAATATAATTTGCATATTTTTCAATATATCTTATTATTAATTTTCAACAAACCTCGTAACTTTTATTACACTAAAAAAAAGAAAGCAAATTAATACATATATGCAATTAAAACAATATTTGTATTGACAAAATTTAAACTTTTAATCAAAGACTCTCTCTTCATATTAGAATTAAAATTTTCATTTTCATTTTACACGAATTACAAAATTAAATGTGTGCAATTATTGATTTATTTTTGGTATTTCGTAGAGGACAAATAGGACACCATGGTTTTTTTGAACATTGAATTGCCGGTAAAAAAACCACTAGTTTGGGTATATCCAAATATATATATGAAGTAAATTTCTACACAAATTTTTTTTTATTGGAACCAACTAATATTACTTACCGTTTAAGGTTAATCGTTCAAATTGAACCCGTAACGGGTCCGACATTGTCTTACAAACTACGCAAATTATATATTTAAAAGTAAGAAATAAAGCACCAGGCCAGTTAATAGTTAATAAAGCTATACAAATAATTAACTTTAAAAGATAGGTAATATACCAATACTTCTTTATGCCAAACATAGATATTTATGTATTTCGTCCATAGGACAGGCTTAATAGTTATTTTTGAATTTCGTTTGCAGGACAGGCTTAACAGCTAGTTAATTAATTAAAATTAAATCTTGACAAAGTAAATATCATGTCCTAACATTATCATTTTACTTTTATTTTGATGTATACAACAATATGAATTCAATTGCATAGGCATAACATATGTTTGATTTTACCTTGGTGGTGGAGCTTGCTGAGCAGCCTTCTTTTGGGTTTCCTTTTTGTGTTCTCGTCGCGTTTGAATTGAATTTCCATTTTGTTGACGTAATTTTAAAGACGGTGGATTCCTTCCCATATTTTAATTGAAGCAGTATCTCTTTGCATATCACATATAATGCATTAATTGTCACAGAACTTATTGGAATTTAACAAATTCCATCCAACATTTGACATTTTGACAACTCGACCCGGCTGTAATTGAATGAATTCAATGTTTAATTAATGCTGTAAAGTGCAAACCACGTGAACACGTAAAATGCAAACGTGAATTTAGCATCAAATCAGAAAATTGGAATGTAACTTTGGTTGCATAATTCAATATTGATATACAGGGTACTTCATTTCTATGGGGCTTTCCAAAATCAAACATGATGCATTGGAATCAATTTATATTTTCATATACGCACATGCATTTACTCTTTCAATTGCAATTTGTTTCGTTCAGAGCTGTCACAAATTATTTTAAAAAGATTTAAAATTTTAAAATAAAAATGATTTAGATCATAAATCTAGTGTGCGCTTAGGAGATGAAAATAATTTTTGAAAAAAAAGTTTTTCAATCGTTTTTGAAACAAATGAAATGCTAAATTTAATTTTTTTAGAATAATATAAATAACTTCTCTGATAAATATTCTATAAACAAATGTAATGCTTTGTTGGGAGTTTTTAAAACAAAATAAATCTAAATAATTACTTACTTATTTTCAGTTGTTTTATTATACACTTATACCGTAGCACTAATATACCACACCATGAAATAATATAAACTTTCACAAACAATGGACCCAAAAGTTGAAACTGGTTTGGATTAAAAAATAATAAAAAGAAACCATAAAAGCAAATGAAAATATAGTATTTGAACATACTTATTTTATTATCACTCTAAACACTATACCTGCGTTTATAAACAACTTTTGAAAAATACAAAAATAATATTAATGTTGATGTTTTTTATATGGAATTTATATGAATAAATATTAAAACTAAGTAGTATAAATTACAAAATATGACTAGTTCTATAATAAATTCCATATAACTTAATTAATTAATTCACACAATATATAACTGCCATAATGTTGTACATAATAAAATATGTAGTTAGGAATCACAAAAATAATCTTAATATAAATATTAATCAGTAGTGCAGTAACAATATTTTCTTAAGTGGGGGAACACATTTTCAATGCAGCGTGCTTGAGTTCCATACATATTTATACGACTAATATCACTTAATTTTATTTCCATTTTATCTTCAATGAGATTATGTGAGATTGTTGCCTCAAATAATGAGTCACCGGGACTGAGCATAACTTTTATTTGATATATATCTGAAGTTATATACGTTTTTCCAGACAGATCAGGTACAAAACCATCGTAATCATAATTTCGTTTGTATTTCAAGAGATTCTCATTAGCAGTTAGTTTGCTAACCCAATAGATTGCAGATATTTTGAGTTGAGCACATTTATCACGCTGAGATTCGGTGTAGTCATTGAGAGTCTTTACAAATCCGTCACTTAACTGTTGTACTATAGGTTCACTTAATTTTATGGCATTCCATTCAAGACAAGCACACCAATGTGGTTCTATGTAAGCTTGAGAACAACTGCGCTCTTTGGAAATCTGCGAAAAAAAATTAAATAAAATTGGTTTTAATTATAAAGTTACGGACATGAAAAATTTTCAGGAATTTGTTTAATCTATTAAATATATTCACCTTGCTAAATAATGATAGAGATCTTTCGGTTAAATTTGCATTTCCCGTGTTTCCCAAATGAATAACGTTTTTTAATGTGGCATGAATGTCAAACGGAGTAACCAGAGTGTTTAAATTGTTCTTAAAATTTTCGTAAATTGTAGGATGTCTATTTTTAAACCAAGGCGGGAAAGTAAATGAATAAAACGGAAGACGCTCTTCCATTTTTCCTTGCATTGTATTACGAATTGCGGCAAAACTAAAAAAAATAAAACAAATATAATCTAAAACAACAATATAAAATAATCAATTACCGATGCCCATGATCGGCCATAAATATAAATATGGTGTTGTTCAATGCACCCGAATTGTGAAGCCCTTTCACAAAGTTTAATACGTCGTGATCGGCAGCGCCGATTAAGTTATAACTGTCGTGAGATAACTCCGCATGGAATGCAAACATAAATTTTGGTTTATCCTTGTAGACATTGAAGTACTAAAATAAAAAAGATTTATAATTGTAAAAATATCATTCGAATTAAAAAAAAATTATTTAACAGGTTAAGTAAAAATAAAATTTTAATTGTTATTGTTATATTATATTACTTACACTTTTGACATAATTTAACATCACCTGATGACGAGGTAGAGAACCTGCACAAAGATTAGGCCATTTTTTCTTATATTTCTCTATGCTCATATAATAAGTTCTCATATAATGATCAGTTGGTGGTTTCTAAAATCAACTAAAAAATTATTCTGCTTACAGTCATAACCAAGTACATACGTCGAATCCTTTTAATCTGTAAGTGTAGGTGCCGATAGTTGGACAGTCTTCTAAATATCCGGTAACATAACCATTTTGTTTAAAATCATTCCAAACAAATGGATAGATATCAACATAGTTTGCATCTGCCACTCTTTTTCTTGTTTCGGGCAATTCTAGTTCGGTTTTTCCGGTTAACATCGGTGTTAAAGCTTGTGGTGTGCCATCGCCAATTATGTTGTATCTAGTAAAAAAATGTAACGCAATATAACAACAAATACATATACATTTGAGGTAATATTGAAGAAAAAAGCATTGAAAACATTTTCAAAATTATCTACAAATTTTTTCATTTGAGATGTGCAAGTTGGTGCAACAATGGTAATATATTATATACATTATACACATCGAAAAAATAGTACTATTTTTAAAAACATTACTAAAAAAATTTATACATTACTTCATATTAATATTAGTAAATTATTTCCCTTACCCTTGGAGAATTAAAGTGTGTAAATTTTCAGTAAGATATTTATAGGTTTCGGGGAGCTTCCTTATAACTGTGTTTCTTGATAACGAATCAAGTGCAAACATTAGCACATTCATTTTAAGTCCATCATTTGGTACATTTTCCCAACCGATTCGATCCCACAGATCCTTGTCGAATCTGATGGCCGTTAAAACAGAATCCCACTTTTCTTCGGCAGATTTACAATAAATTTTCACCTGAAATTAAATACTGTCAATTACTGTATGCACAGCCACAAATAAATAATTTTGTTGTCAATAAACTGCATGTTTGACATATGAAGTTGCCGTACAAAACAATACTCCGTTAAAATTTTATAATTTTTTTTTTAATATACACTATACAGGGTGTGGAATATTTGGCGGACAAGAGCCAGAAAACTTAATCGTGGCAGAAGAAAACGAAAATCTTAATTGCAAAATGATGAGGAAGTCTTCGTTTGGCCTCACGAGGTCCTCAAAGTTTCGTTACTCTTGGCAAAGTAGCAAAATTTCTATTAAAATTAAAATCTATAATATAGTCAACTTAATACGCACATCAAATATTATTTTTCACTATAAATTTCAAATGTTCAAATTGGGCCACCGTTTGCTTTATTTTAAACACTTTGCGGTACACAGGTTTCAAATTCATGAAGTTTTCAAGCATCAACAGCGTACTTTATTAAGTGACTGCGTTAAATAAATACAGCAGGTAAATCAAACCGACGGATAAAATTTGACAAGCTATTACATGACCTATGTTATAATTTTATTAAAAATGTTGCTACATTGCCAAACATGTCTTTAATTTGATCTTTATTTATTCTTCAAAAGTAATTTGCATATTTTATCATATTTTTTATTATTAAGCGGACACCGACTGAGCAACTGTTTTTGTCCGCTTAAAAGAAAGTTAGATAAATATTTAGATGTGTACATGTCCTGTTATTGCAGTTGTCCGTTTATTGGAGGTCTGCGACTAGAGATTTCACTATACTAATTTTCAACAAACCTCGTTACTTTTATTATACTAAAAAAATAATGCAAATTGGTACACTTGGCAACCTAGCAAAAATTCTATTTCAATTAAAGATAGAGTCTACATACAGCGTTTAAACAACACGAGTAAAAGTAGCAATTAAATTCGTTTTCTTTGGCACGATCTACAAAGTTACCTTTCGTTTGTGCGCCAATTAATCAGCACTGAGTATTTAAGAAGTGATAAACAGAAAAATATTGTAAGCAAGACATATATTAAAAATGATTAACAACCGCTAAAAAATTGTTATAAATCATACAGTACTTACGGTATCGCTTTTTTCTAACTTATAGTATGAATCACTACTAGTGGTCTCTCCATCCACAAAGGTAAATTCATCTTGTCTTAATACATCAGTAAAAGAACATTTTACAGGTCCCTTTTGTATAATAATTTCCGGTTTAATATGACATTCTGAATTTTCGCAAATAACCCAATCAGGTTGTGATTTGCTGCAGTCGATAGGACCAACATATTTAACAAATTTCATGATTTCAGGTGCATATATGGGCAAGTTTGGTTGTTTGCATGCCCCGGAGTTAGCATGGCTTTTAATAGTCTCATCGATTTTTAATCTGAAATACATAATAGCATTATATCATTGCATTTAATAATAATATTTGTTGATTTCAAGTTGTTAAAACTACTGCTTTCATGAAAACATTGCAAGTGAAGTAAAATACATTGATAAAATATTAAATAAAGAATTAGAATACTCACAATATTGATTTGCGATCCAATATATCTACGACAGATTCCCTATGTATATAAATCAATAGTATCAAGATAACTGCTACTATGCAATATAGAAATGATATTCTTCTCATAAACATGTAACGCATGAACCGGAACGTCATATTTAATTATTTGTATGCTGAAATCAATCAAATTAATATTACCATGAAGTATTTTACTATTTTCTACAACATATTACTTTAAAGTAGCTTTTAAACAGCATTATAAACTAATATTCACATTAACTTAGATTTATAAGCAATAAAAGTTGTTTGTTTACTTGTCTACATTCTGTCGACTTATTACAAATAAAATATTAGTTTTATTAATATTAAAGTTATATTTATCTGTTTTAATCATCCAATATTCTCTTAAAATATGTTGTTATGTAACATAGAAAACTAATTATTAAATAGAATAATTTAAATGTCTCATAAAAAATGTATTGTGATTTAGTTATAAACAACATTATTACTCGCATCACTGAGTGCATTCAAATAATAATAATCACATGATGGTAATTTTTCTATAAAATACAGTAAGCAGCTAATACAGGGTGTATTTGAAATCATGTCACCATATCAAAAAACAATATTTTTTCCTTATTTTTTCATTTTGAGTAACATGCTGGCCCGTGAATTTTAAATGTTTGTCTAGAAAAATTGTTTAATGGTCTTTTTAGTGCAGTGCAAGGGAGTTCTGTTCGCATGCAGATATTCAACACGGCGAGAATAGAAATAACTGATTGCACAAATAGTTATTTGGTTTCGGCAATGCCGTGATTCATGGACTAATAAAAAAAATCTTCCGTGTGCATGTGTAAAACTATCAAATATATACGAAGCCGGCCAACACCTTCAGATATTTATTTTCTTTTATCTATCATCTCTTATAAATATTATTTATTACCAATTTTTTTATAAGGTTTCTAAGTATTATCGACTTTAACCCATACGAGCCATACCCACAAAGTAAGTTCCGTTATTTTTTTTTACTACGGCAGCGCTGTAATCGTGTTTCCATGCATACGATGCAGTTGCTCTGAGTAAAGGAGAAGAAGATGACTCCATTTTGAGCTCGTTGTTTGTTGTGTATGATTTGTAGTGCTTGTTTGGAATGGCGACGCTGATTAATAATCCCGCCACTTGTAAAATCAATCAATGCAAATGTTTACTGTGAGACCTTTAAGAAATTGCGTTGTTCAATACAGAGAATAAGCAACGAGTAATGCTCACAAACTGTATTGTTTTGATTAATGGCAATGTGAATGTGACAAAACAACTTCTATATGGCTTTAGCTGGAATCTGTTTGGCCATCCTCTGTATAGGCATCACCTTACACCTAGCGACTATCATCTCCTTTTACTCTGGAAATCGTTTCTTGGTGGTCAAAAATGAAAATAAGCTCAAACACAGATGGCAATATTTTATTAAAAAAGCATTCAAAAATTTGTATAAATGCATACAAAATGATTTTGAAAAATAGTTCAAGGTTTGTAGATTGTTTTGCAGTAAATTGGTTTCCTGTATCTCTACTTGATTTCTTTTGATTATTAAACAGAACTTACTTTCTGGATATGCCTTGTATTTATTTATACCAGGTGTATTTGACCACCTGTCCCAGACTTTTTTGGAGAAACACAACTAACTACAACTTTGAAAAAAATATTTGTAACCAAAGGCTACCTAAAGAATTTATTCAAAAATGACCGCCATGGAGCGCAACTGCATTCAACTTTATAATTTTAAATGTGTAGTACCGTTGGATAGGTAATTAAAAAAGAAACAACCTTTGTTTGAAAAACTTTTTTATAAAGTCAACCATTTGCTGTGATAATATTAAAAACACTGGAAAAAACATTTGAACAAATTCATTTACAAAACGTACATGTTTCAGTTGTCACCTGATTCTTACATATTGCCCTAACAAAAGTATTGGTATATACATACAGGTTTATATTTCAAAAAACATTTTATATATTTGGGAAACGATTATATTCTCCTGTGAAATTGTGAGAAGAGCTTGATACCATTGATTATAATTGGGTTAAACTTATGTTTGCAGGTTTACATTTACTAAAGTAGATCATAAAACTGACTTAAAAAGTAAAAAATAAATTGCTTAGACAATAAACGGATTACCTGACTCTTACACAATGCCCTTGTAACAGTTCATTTTAACACAGCTCCAAAATTATCATATAACCACGGGAAGGCATAAAAATTATTCTGAAAAATTTCCAATAAATAAATATATTGTTAATAGTGAAATGCTTATTTATTATCGAACGGACAATTTCTTTTATATCGTACTCGCGGTTGCAACGTGGTTCATACAAGAAATTAAAATCGCTCATTCTGCACAGTAATTAATTATAAAAGTAATGAAAGTATGTATTAATCCATGTGAGATTTTAAGCAGATGAGCGAGAATAAATTACAGTAGGAAAAAATGTAATAGGTGTAGCCGGATTCGTTTAAAACCAAATATCGGACCACGTGACGAGGTTGCTAACGCATGTTGAGTTTTACAAGGAGTTAGTGAAGGGGTAAGCAGTAATTACTTTAGTATAACATTACAGAATTAATTTTAACGCATAACCGTTATTCAAGGAAAAATGAAATTCGTCATTGCGGAGACACCAACTAAGAGTTTGTCAGGGGTTTGTCTGGAGTTTGATTTTGATCTGGGGAGGAAGTCAACACAAGGTGGATGCTATTTGTGGATGACGTCCGTTCGTCTGTTCTCTGTTGCCGGTTCGATCTGGATTGAAGAGAAAATTAACCGTCTATCATACTCTGTTGAGGAAGAGTGAACCGTGGGATAACAGCGTAAGGCAGGAATGACAGATAAGCCAATACAATCGATCCCCCAGTCATTTAATAATTCAAAATTCCTTAAGTTTTTTTTTTTAACGTTGAATTTAATTATCAACTTTGGTAATACTAATACCGATTTAGTTTGTTATTTTCACAACCTATTAATCATTGTCGTATAGGGACGTTGTGAGGAAGAAATAATTTTCAAACATCTACATTTTTTTTTGTTGTGGCAATTAATTTTTTTTTGTGTTTTAGATATAATTTTGCCAACTGATTATCAGAATAGGTTGGTCAAAATGACTTCCGAACAACTTATGTATGTATCTGTATCTTAATTCTAACCATACATTAATTTACAAACTGTACATCGGAGACGGAGTTGCAGCGCTGCGGTTTCGATTCGCGATAAAACCGATCATCCTGTAGACAGATGAATTCTTTGAGTAATGATAATGTTTTCTTTATAATTTTTTTTAACTATAGCAATTAATAAATTCTGATTTATTGGGTAGACTTTGTATTGATCATTGTATGCCAGATTATTCCCTGGTTCGTGATTGCCAGCAGTTACCGTTGTTTGAATCACGTGGTGCCCGGATACCATAAAAAAAACTCACACTCAATCTTCACTGGATTAGCAGGGTCAAGATCAGACGTTACACCCTAACAAGGGTATTAAGAGCCCCTTGCAAATGTTTAACTCACACCTTCCCGTAATCCAGTAATAATGACAAAAAAATAAGTTGATTTTTGAATAAAGTTGTGATTTTTGTCTTCCAACTTGCAACTTTTAATAGTAGTTGTGTCATAAATTGCATCTTTTAATAGTTTTACTTCTGTAACTTATCATTTTAAAGAGTTTTATTTAATGAACCGCTAATTTCAGTTAATTTTACATTATAAATTGCAATTATTTGGAAATTTTTAGTATAAATTTTAATCAATTTTCTTACAACAGAAATTATAATATGTAAATAGTGTCTTCTCATAAATCGTAAATTTAGTCAATTTTCTTTCACAAATTGCAACATTATCAGTAATTTTAATAAAATTTTTCAATTTTTTTTTGTTAATTTCTTTCAATAAATAAACAATATTAGTAAAATTTCATAATAAGCCAAAATGATTTTTGTTGCAAATTTGTATTAAAAACGGTTCAAAATAGCTCCAAAATAGAAAAGAATGATAAAGAAACAATTTTTAGGTATGCATTGTT
>JARJEC010165515.1:0-16310 GCA_030264575.1 Tachinus sp. AB-2021 | reverse complement strand
TATATATATATATATATATAAATATTTAGAGTTTAATATTTTATTTTCTAAATCATCCATAAATATATTTGCTAAAAGTGGTGAAATTGGGCTACCCATTGGGAAACCATCATTTTGTAAATAATATTTATTATTAAATGAAAATTTTGTTCAATGCAATATTTTTTAATAATGAAACACATTCTTTAAAAGGATGTTTACTGAACATATTAGTTACATCAAAACTAACTAAAAATTCAAAGTAATCTATTTTAATAATCGAAATAAATTTTGTTAATTCTAATGAATTTTTAATACTATGCTTTGATTTATAGTTTAATTTCATTATTATATTATTTAATTCTTTTGCTAATTTATGATTTGGATAATTGATGTATGAAACAACTCGCCTTATTGGGTAATTTGTTTTAAGAAATTTGGTTCCATATAATTTGCTAGTGGGTTGGTGTTAATTAATTTTTTAGATTCATATTCTTCAAAAATAAAATTTATATCTTTACGTGTTTTTCTTATTTTAGTTAGAAATTTATTGGTTGGATCGGATTTTAAAATTTAAAATTTTCTTTATTAATAAAAATAATTTAACTTTTACAAAAGCTGATAAAAGCAATACTATTATAATTTTTGAAAAACAATTATATAATGATAAAATTAATGATTTTATTTTCAGTTTGAATGGATTATTGTTCTTTTCACTTTCTTGTGGTGTTCTAACACAATGGATTACTTTTCATTTTACTTTTCTGGTATTTAATTTAGTAAGTAAATGTAACTAATTTGATTTTGTCTATTAGACAAAATAAAACATTGTATAATATTGGAAATATAAAATAAAGATTAAGAAGTCTCAAACTACTTGTTTTGAGAGATAAGTTAAAATATTTTATGTTTGTGATTTTCTTTATTGTGGTGACAAAATTAATTTCTTCTAATTAAAGCTGAAAAATATTGTGAAACCTTATATATATATATATATATATATATATATATATTTATATATAGTTGGATTAATACTTGACATTTTATTACAATTTATGTATTAAATTTGCAAAGTAGATGATTTATAAATTCAATATATGTATAGCGCGGACACACACACACATATTTATTGTTGATTAAACATGTACCTTCTTTTAAAATCAATATAGATAGTTTTATAATAATTATTTTCTTGTTTTTAAATATTAAAGTACATCTTATGATAATGTGTACCAACTGATTTAGGGATGATCTATAATTACTTTGTTAAAAATTAAAAAGCAGTAATTTTACACTTATTAATTTCTTTAACGTATATAATAACGAAATTGATTTCTCTTCTCTTATTTATAATTATTAGTAAACTGTGTAAAACATTGATGGCAAATTATTTAGCCGTTTTATCATTTTGTAAAATTAAAACTAACTCATATTTTAAAAATTACGTGGTTACAAAGTTTATTTTGTAACTATTGTTTTAACTGGCCCTCTTTTTAAAAGAATCTTATAATACTCTCTTATAAAAATCAGCACACCGCATAGTCAGCAAAAGCGCATAGAATATGTTTATTTCAAAATTACCGAAACTATAACGTAGCACGCGGAAGTAACTCATCGACAGATATACTCTGAAATATACGAAACGCTTTTAGCGCCAGATTGTAAAGTCGGTTGCAGGAGCGTTGAACTAACCGGTTTCAGTCTGCATTAAAAGTGGCATTCGGTCGAAAATGACTTTTAAAGGGGTTTAAGGGATACCACTTTACCCCGGATGCCACTTTAAATGCAAATTTCTTTGGTGTGGATGCTAGATGAAAGTAGGATATATATATATATATATATATATATATATATATATATATATATGCCAAAATAAACAATGGACTATTCCAATTTCTCTACTAGGTGTGAAATACATAGCACTGATCGATACGGGATCCGCCAAACCGTATATTAATGGAAGTATCGTTACAGAATGTCTCAAAAAAAATTTACGAACAATTCAGTGCATTTATGACAAACCATGAACAAGTGCTTATAAAGGAATCAGCAAAAATAAATGAAGTTGTAAATAACCACAAAGATACAGTAAAATTCCTGATCTTTGATAATTTATCATATCCAATTGTCTTGGGTATGGACATATTAGAAAAATGGGTAGTCCAATTGGATTTTAAGAAAAATGTATTTAAAATATTTCCAATACTGTCTCCGGTGAATATTGTAACCTTCAGAATTTCAGCAATTTCACGTTGGTATTGTAATGTAAAAAATGAAAATACGCAGCGGGAATGTGTGCGTTTAAATAGTTTTTTTTTATATATTCCGGCCATGGACCAAGAATCAATAATACCTCGCTCTGTTGGGCGGACCGTGAAGGTAGAAAGTTGTACGGCGTGAGATTCGGGAAAGCAAAATCAGGAAAAATCATAGTCATCCCGCCGAGTTCCCTCAATCAAGTACGCAAACGCGATTGTATTGGTTTGGTGTGTTTAGTTTTCAAATAGGATTAAAAACCAAGGATAAATTATTATTTTCTTCCTCGTTTTTTTTTTCATAAGAGTAGCGTGGTAGTGGCGTGGAGAACAGGACAATCCAACGGGATACCAAGACGTGTGGGTACCGAGTGCCGAGGCAGAAACATTAACCTCTGAAGGTGAATTGAGTAGCCATACCGCAGAGACCTTGAGGCCGTGATCTAACATCAGGCACTGCTTGCAACAATTGCCAAAACACCAGGAGCTATATCTCGTCCATAAATCCGTCGACCCAGTTGCAGCCACAGATCGCTTTAGCTACAGGTACACCCTCTCTTAATCATCTGATGTATGCGGTGGCTGAGCTAATTAAATTAATGTTGTTATAATAAACAAAATTAAATCCCTATCGAATTGGCATATTAATATATACTGGCATTGTGATTATTTGTTAAAGTTAAATTCATATACCTAGAGTTCCCCCTTGAATCAAAATATATTGATTTTATACTGTACAATACACTGTCCTGATTTATTCTTCCCTTCTGTCAATTCGAGGATTGGCTAGCGCCCTGGCCTGAATAAGTTTCTACCTTAAATCACAATAATTAAATTAATTTAAACTGCAGACTTTACCCCGCCCCAACTGGATAGCAGCCACCAGCAGAATAAATTCCTAAAAAGGTTTTACAGTGTCCTAAATTGGAGTAGATAAAAATAAAATACTAAATGACCTCTTAATAGAAGAAAAAGAAAAAAATGAACAGACAAATTTTGGGAAAACACCACTTGCCAAACATACAGTTGCCCAGATACTAACTTGTCCGGACTGTGAAAAGGAATTTGTATTACAAACCGATGCATAGATAAAGGATAAAGATAAAGGGGTGGGAGCAGCATTAACACAAAAAAATAAAGTTATTGTATATGCCAGCAGATCCTTAAATGATGCCGAGAAAAATTATTCCACAACAGAAAAGGAATGTTTGGCAATTGTATGGGCAGTACAAAAGATGAAACAGTATTTAGAAGGATACACGTTTATGGTAGAATCAGATCACCAAAGCCTAAAATGGCTATACTCGTTTAAAAATCCTTCAGATCGCATTGTTAGATGGTTGATGCTACTACAGCAAACACATCCAACATTTTGCATAAAAAACGGCAAAATGTATAAATACATATATCAAAGATTTCCTTTGATTCCAACAGAACCAGAATTATCCAACCCATGGAAATGGAGTGTTCCTTCAGCTTTGGTAGAACAAATATGTTAAGAAGGTCATGACATCTCGATAGCAGGTCACCTGGCAATAACAAAGATAATAAACAGAATTTTGAAAAACTATTTTTGGCCGGAAATGTTCAAAAACATAAAAAACTACGTAAAAAATTGCGAAAAATATCAAAAATAAACCTACACAGCTAAAAACTCCAGGTCACCAATAAACGATCCTTGACATACAATTGCAACAAGGCCATTTCCGCGTTCCTGCAGAAGTAATACATATCTTCTAGTGATGCAAGATCAAAATGGGCCGAATGCGAAGCGCTACGGACAGCAACTGTGACAAAATTAGTGGAAAGCTTCAAAAACAAAGTTATACTAAAATTTGGAACACCGATTAAAGTAATAACAGGTAATATAACGCAATTCGCTGTAAACAAGTTTCAAACATTTTTAAAAAGTGCGGGTATCACACCGATAGAAAGCCCTGCATATACTCCTCAAGCAAATCTAGTTGAACGAGCAAACAAAACTCTGAATCTTTTGTAAAAACAACCATCGACTATGGGACAACTGGATACCAGAACTTAGTTTTGCGTTGAACACGGCCACAGCTGAGTCTACAAAATATTCCCCAGCCCTCTTGAACTTGAGACAAGTATACTTCCTCGCAGAAATAAACCTTTTAGATGATTTGGCCAAGCTAGCTAAAAAGAATCTAGCATTACCCAACCAACAACAGGCACTACAACCTTGCGCGGAGAAATGGGGTACTGCAATCGGGTGAAAAAGTAATGAAGAAAAAACATAATCAGTTTTCGGCAATTAACCAATTTGCTGCAAAACTAGCTCCCAAATATTCAAGCCCATACAAAATACAGATCATAATATAAGGTCAGAGTAGATCTAAAAGATAAAAATAGAAAAAATTACAAAAATATACACATCAAAGACCTGAAACAAATTTAAATATACCATTTTTTGAAATTTGAATACACTCATTTCTAATTTTCATATTTCTGACTCAGCAACCATGGAGTACCTTCTGTTGGATACCTCTTCAATTGAAATAACACCACCTCAGCTACGGGTTGCCCGTGACACCGGGGTGGGACCTAGACCTCAACCCCTAGCCTTTAACTCTACCCGCCAGGCAAAGTTTTACTGAAGAATTTGAGCAAATCGAAGCAAAAGCCAAGAAGCTAGCAGATTCACCCACAAAAATACCCACCGAAAAAAAACAAAGAAGAAAAAAAATCGTTCCTTCAGGCTCCATCAAGTGGACGGGTTCTGCTTAAGGATCAAAACAACGACCGAGGAGAAAAGCAGCTGGCAGAGATGCTGTACAACAGCAAGAAATCAAAGAACAATAACGGGCAGTGAAGTGCATGAAAAGTGTGAACAATAATTTATTAGTTATATTTCAGATATATAAATTGTTTGTTTTTGACGGGGAGATGTAATGTATCGTACTATGTTTGCCGGTGTTAGATCCTAGGCAGGTTTTCTTGATTAGCGAAGAGTGTGCAAAAAGAGTAGGGAGATCATTGCCCCTATAAAAACGCGACAACACGCAACGTACGGCGTGTCCCTAACTGGACTGGGGGTCAGACGGATACGAAATCAGCCACACAACTTCCATTGTCGACCGTATTCGCAACCTCCAATGCAAATTTGTCATCTGTTTTTATTTTTTGCATTATATAACTTTTTAAATTGTTAATCATTGTATATCGAATTGTGTCCCATATTCTTTTAATTTTTTTTTGTATTGTACATATTTCATATGTAACTACTCTGATGTATCACCGTTCTACTTATATTTCAATTTCAATCTATAACTGCGCCTTAATATATCTGTAGCAATATAACATGTAATTTCCATAAAATAAAGTAAACTTGTAAACTAACTAACGTACGGCATCCTTCCTATACCCTACGACAAAGCAGTTCGCCTACAGTGAGGGTTTGTCCTCACTGCAAGCACCGCCGCTAGGTTCAAGATCCAAGTCAACCACAACCTTCCCTCCTGACGAGAGCTATAGTAGTATGATTCACATGCTTGTTTTTGTTATAATTATTATCTTTTTTTATTTCTGGTATCCAGCGGGTGTCGAGATTTTTCTTTTCCATGCTGTTTTTTATTTTATTATGTTGTGTTAATTGAATAAAAATACCAAAATTACACAGTTTGATAATTTGAACCTCAGCTTCCACATTACAAATTTGGCGCCCGAGCAGACTATTGTAAGTTAAATTTACAGTAAAAATGTCAGAACTAAGTCTAAGGAGCCCGGGGCTCCCACGGCTCTCTACCACGGAATTTTGTAATTACACCATCATCAACATTGTAAACAATGGTTACCAGAAGAATTACTTACGTAATGCAGATGTATATTATTTTTATATATGGGTATGTACATACCCATCAACAACATCGTAAATAATGATTCTACCAAAAGAATTACTTACTTAATACAGATGTAAATTATTTTTATAACAAACATTTAATTGTGCGACGTTAATCTTGAAGATGGCTTAAGGGCCGAAACCGGTTGGGTAAAAATTAATTAATAAAGTATATAAAATATAGATTTTATGTTGATATCAAATATAGCTATATGCAAGGATGAATGACTCCTATATCTTATTTTAACAATTGATTACTTTAAACAAAAAGCTAAAATACTTGCACAAAATATGACTATTTATTCTAATTTAGTAAATTTTTTATTTAATTAATTAACAAAATCTAAATAACACCGCCGGCCTAAATAAATAAAATTTTATAAATTATTATAAATGTCTGGAATAACTAATGTCAACAACGGTAATACAAATAGTGTTCAGCACAAAATCTAACCACTGATTAAATCTTAGATGTACCAATCACAAATAAATTTTATTGTGATAATAATTTAGTAATAGTTATTTAATTAACCAGCTTGTTAATGAAAATCATTTTAAAGCGTGAGCGTAGCGAGCATCGAAATTATTAATCGCCATTAACACCATCTTGATTTTACATTTATTTTTGACATTATTAAATTTAATTTAAAAAAATACTTTTAAAAATATTTTTTTTACTAGGAAACAAAAGATGATCTGATAATTATAAATTTGCAATTTTGAAGCTTTGATAGTCTATAATTCTATATTAAAACCTGCAAAATTAAAATAACGCAAAATACGCCCGATCCTTCTGTACAAGCCCTAGAAACCAAATTTTTGGCGCTAAAAATGCAATGTATGTTTTGCACTTAAAATTTGATCAAATATGCCCAATAGTTTCAGTAATATATCAAAATATGGACATTTTAAATAATTGTTTATTATATTTTTATTTAAGTCATATTTTATTTAAATACTAACCGACCTACCCGTCGTTCACGGGTTCATCGTTTTTATAAACATTTTTAATTACTATTGAAGAGCCCATAGTCGGGTTGAGAGAGTCAGTTGGATAAACATAGTTTCTTGTACAATGCTTGCATTTTGAATTGCAAAAATTTCTCGGTTTTTTTTCTTTAGTGTTTATAGAAAACAGTCGAATTTCACCCTTAACGGTTTATATAATAAAAAAGGTTCAAAGCATCGCAAATAGAGTTATAAACGAATGTAAATCATAGTCTTTTATTTCATTGAAAATTGCTTAATTTAATTTGGTTGTCAGGTAAATTTAAGCACATTTCCTAATTTAAAAAAATAATACAATACATTAAAATAGTAAGGATTATTTGTATGCAAATGTAAATAATAAATGTATAGCATATTAAAAATTTTAATAATCAGTTTAGCAAGAAATTTAAAAAGCAATATTAAGATTATTAACGTAATAAATTTAAACTATTAATAGATTTTGAAAATCGATTCCCGTTAACTTGTTTTATTTTGTTTTGAAGAGATTACTTTTTGTAATGCGTTAAGTAGATTAAAGGAAAAGAAATATACAAAATAATTAACATTTAGGCCCGTTTGCATCACTGCAAGTTAAAATTTTAATCTTTGGTTAAGTCTTAATTAAAAGTTATTTCATTGCACCATAATCAAAGTGGGGTTTAAATCTCCCTAACTGCAGGTTAAATTTAAACTGCAGAATTAGTGTAGTAGAGGTTAAGGTCAGTTAACCTCAAATAACACCATTCTGACATTTCAACAGCAAAATAATATTGTTTTTGCAGAACATAAGGATGCCAATAGATAAATATTATTTTCAATAAACATTAATAAATCTTATAAAATTAAAAAAGAAAATATAAAATACCACATATTCTTATGTATTTAACGTTAAATTATTTGATTTTACTGCCAACATTTGCTGGTAGCTTTTAGTTTTTACCTGACAAGCACAAATAATTTGATTTTAAATTAACTAAAAATTAGGTAACTGCCACTTTTAACTGACAATGTGCCTTAGAATCTTAAACCAAAAAGTTAATGTCTTTTATTTAGAATTATTAGAATAATTTAAAATAATATTAATCGTCTGTGGATGTAGGTAGGTAGCTACAAAAAATTGTAAATGTTTTAAAAAATTTTAAGTAAGAACTGTAATTTTTAAATTGAATTAAGTTGTGAAATATGCCATTAACATATTATAATCTTTAAATTAGTTTGTTCGGCGTATATTGGATTATCTAATGAACGTTTAAAAAATCCATTAAAGTACAGATTATGTTAAAACTTACGTTTTAATTTGTATTACTCAATAAATTCCGTTTGTGGGTATTAGCTTTGTTTCCCAAATATAATAATTTCATCAAAGTCAAAAAAATAGGAAATTGTAAAGGAAACCGACAATAGAAACATGCATAATAATTATACAGGGAGAAATTGACAACCTTTTGCTATATGTGTATGTGTATTGTGTACTAATTTAAAATTGCAAAAAAATGTTAAAATAATAATAATTATTAAATAAAAAAATAAAAAACGTAAAACAATATAAATATAAACATAAACAATGTTTGCGATTATATACGATTATATGCGGTTAAATGGATAATAAATATGTATGCGGTGAAAAAATAAAATATTATGTTAGATGCACAATAAAACTTGGTATTTGAATTTGTTTCTATAGGAAGCAAGAGATACAATTTATTACCTTTATATGGATAAGCAAGTAAAACATGTAAAATATGTAAATAGATACAAATTCGGACTCTATGCATAACTTATGATAAACATGATCGTGTTTGAACAACCCTACCTATTTTAACAGTCTATCTAACAAACATTATATTTAAACGGCAAACGGGTCACATGTCTACCATTTTGATCACGGGTGGTAGTTTTAAAAACATTGGACTCACACATCTTATCTTGCAAAGACAAATGAGGTTTCAAAAATACTTTTTCACTTTCCTAAAAAAACCGA
The DNA here is from genome assembly GCA_030264575.1 of Tachinus sp. AB-2021. NCBI lineage: Eukaryota > Metazoa > Arthropoda > Insecta > Coleoptera > Staphylinidae > Tachinus > Tachinus sp. AB-2021. The sequence continues at coordinate 7,246 of JARJEC010165515.1, read as the reverse complement.
ATAGATTCATCTAAAGATTAAAGATTTTACCTTATTAATCATAAAATTCATTGACAACAAAGACTCCGCATTTCATCTCAACATCTGGATTTGTTCTTGATGACAATGATGACAATGCAGGATATCAGGATATTTTATCGCATTACTCAAAGATCGATCATAATTTATATCACCAGGAAGAATTTTGTTAACATTGTTGAAAAAAAACTATAGTTGTTTTCTGGCTAGAGAAAGTTATTTTCGGTGAGTTTCCAGTTACAACTTACTCCTATTCTTACCTTACTGATGACGTCACTCTTACTCAAGTATGCGTTGGTTTTATGTAACTTTGTAACTGGTATGCACATCTAGTTAGCAGGGGTTTTGATAATACCACCTTTACTTCCATTGACATGGCTATGAAGAGACGAGGAATGCCACCTCTTGTCCGAAATTGGGTCAACTCTATGCTCAAAAATAGGACAATCAAAATAAAATTATATGGAAAAACTGTGGGAGCCAAAGTCGTTGGGGGATGGTGCACACTGGGCGGTGTACTCTCACCGTTGCTGTGGTGCCCCGTCATCGACGGTTTACTTCAGTCACTGAATGATATAGGCATTTTTGCCATAGCATGTTCGGACGATCTCATCATTCTTATAATCGCGAAGTTTGGGGCAACCGTATCTAATCTGATGCAGATTGCACTAAATAAGATTGTTACTTTTACAAGCGACGAAACAGCAAAGACATAAAAGTGTTGAAAGTGTATGGAACTACGCTTTCATTGATAAAGGAAGTAAAATATCTGGGAGTCACCCTTGACACCAGATTTACCTTCCACAGTCATTTAGAAAACGTGACTGCAAAGGCCACACGGGTGTTTTTTGTAACTAATATGATGGTCGGAGATACTTGGTTACTATCACCAAATATGATCAGGTGGCTATATGCGGTGGTAATTAGAACCATCATCACACGGGAGCGATGAGAACGACTCCAATAGCAGCCATAGAACTACTATTCTCACTACCGCCACTTTACCTAGTCGTGATGGCCAAGTCCATGCTAGCAGTGTATAAACTACAGATAAATGTACACGTTTCTAATCTTGAGACTCACAGACCAAGGATTACAAACATGTTGCATGAATAAATAACTCTAATGATGAGATCAGACTTTATGAAAGGAAACCGCATTCAAAGGTCCTTTGATGTAGTAATACCATCGCAAGACGAGTGGCCAAAAGAAAACTATCCGGGCGCAGGGCAAGAAAACATCTGTTACACAGATGGGGCCAAAAACCAAAATGGCACCGGAGCTGGAATATCTGAAGACAAACGATTTACGTTATCCTTGGGTAAATATGCATCAGTTTTCCAAGCGGAAGTGGCCGCCATTGAGTGGTGTACCAGGCACATGATGGAGTCGGAAGTTCAATTCAACAGACCGATTACCATCATGCCCGACAACCAACTGACAAATGAAGTGGCGTAACTGGACAATATAGCAGTTATGTGTTAAAGGCCATATTAATGTTACAATATTTTGTACTGCAGATGGAAAATCGTATGGCTTGCAGTATTGTAGTAAACGCTCAATCAATTCGCGTAATGAACAAAACATATGTCTATATATAGTCTTCTGCCCTTCCTTCCAGTCTTGTAGTGTTCTTAATTAATGAAGATAGTGAACAAAAACGAATGAAAAGAAAAAGATAAGTGTAGAAAGCACATTGCCTCTTGATTTTAAAAATTATTAGTTTTGTTTGCGTTTGGTACAAAATGTCGTAACGACAATACGACCTTTTACAATATTTTTCATACAATAGAAAGGATATTTACAAACTAGATATACTAAAATTATTTTCCATTAATCTATCTGCATATTAACAAAAATATATTAACAAAAACTACAATTTTTAGTTTTTGGTAATTTTTTAATACTGGCTCATTTAAAATGAAACCATAATAAACAATTTTCAAAAATTATGGATTTTATACTCCCTAAATATTTATTACAAACATTGCATATCTAAATGAGGTTATCACGATGTAATTTCATTAATTTTTTTTAACATCATCTTCTACATAGTTTTTATTAATTTTATATCAATTTCTAAATCATAAAATGATTGTTTCATCTCATATTGTAAATTACTTATATTAATCTTATATTCTGATCGTCGACACTGAGAAACAATCATTTATAAATAAATTCAAGATTAACTGAGTTACTTTTCATTAGTTTTTAATTTAAATATTGTTGGTATTTTTATCACTCGTCCTTTGTTTAGCCCATTTACGTCAAGTCAGATCCCTTTGGTCTGCCCTTTTTCATAATTTTGCTTGGCAATTGAATGTTTGATAAAAGATTTATTTGTTCTTCATGTATACCTTCTATAATAAATAAGTTAATTCTAGAATTATTATCGACATTATTATAGCATCTTAAATTTATATTATTGCCTTTGTGACGGTCAAACCAACCAGCATGAATATAATGAAAAGACATTTTAATTTCTGAATTAAAAGTACATATCAGTGAAAATTTGTTGATATTAAAAAAATTTCTGTCATACTTTATATAATGAAAGAAAACATTTAATTACAATAAATAATTTGATATTTAATTTCATATTACCCTTGCTCTCAAATGTATAACTGACATTTTACATTCTAGATTCAAAAATAACTACAAATAACTATTTGACAGCATACTACAAATCATAATGTAAATAAAAGTATGGTCTATCTACTGCACTTATTCATTGCAGCTAAATGCATGCCATTAAACAAACCAATCGCAAGCTTGCAATTTGTTACGACTTGTCACTGTTAATAAAATACAATCTTGCGACTGCAATGACTATTTTTGTGCTTTTTGTATCTTTTCTTTATATTATTACCTACTAATAATAATTTTCTTAACAATCTTAAAGAAAATACTGTAAAAGGTAATATATACACGTTACAGCATTTTATAACATGCACACAACAAAACTAATGGCAATACTGACTGCTGCAGCAGCCACAAGTGATAACATTATTGCGTAAATTGGATGCTTTGCAGTACGTAGCCTTCGAATTACTTGCAGTACAAAGCTTCCATAAAACATCGTATGAACGTAAGTTAGAATATGCGTAGTATAGATAACCTATACTATATATGATTTATACCCAATCGACTCTTGAATGATAATTGTAAATAAATGTTTATAAAAAACAATATCAAATTTATTTTAACTCCCGTCAACGACGGGTACACCAGCTAGTTAGAAATACAAGAGAGGTTTCAGATGAAGATGTATAAATTGGTTAAAATTTTATTAAGCAAATTAGATTTTATGGAATTTTATTGTGCTTTTTAAAAATATTTTCAAAATTAATTTAAGATAACAAATTAATTACATATTAATATCTCCCTAAATATGCAACTTTAATTTGAGTTGAATTGAAACTTCGCTATGAATATGATTTTTTTTGTATTTCATTATTTTGTACATAACCTAACAATACTACAATAAGCATAATTAATTAGTTATTATAAAATTTATTAATAAATAATAATTTTAAATATAAAAGATAGGTAACATGTTTTAAATTGTAAGAACCAATGACACCAATTACCTGCTTTAATCGCATTATTGATTATAATAATCCGCTCATTATAAATCATAAATCATAAAATCATAAATGACAACAAAGCCATAAATATAAAAATATTTTTATAATATATGCATAACATAATAGTTTCCTTAATTATGCAAGTCGATTAAATGTTACTCAAATAAAAATGATTAATTGAAACTTAACAAAATTTTAACATTTATGCTAATTAAATGTGGTAATACATAAATTAATAAAACTTTAAGCTATAAAATGCATAAAAGTCAATATTTATGCCTCATATTTATTAGTTTTGAGTTTTCCGCAGATATATTAGTATTTCAAATGAGGAAGACAATCAATTCTCGTGAGAGAGATAAACAATTCTCGTGGGTACCTGCCACTTTGATAAATTCATCGTAAAATGGCGGTGTGCGATTCGCTTTACTGATTCAAGAAAACACATTTTGTCAATTGTTCTAGTAAATACTTCGACTTCGCATGCGCTACCCATTCGTGTGAGACGAAAATATGGGCCCCGTTCGTCGTTACTAGTTTGTGTTCGGTGCCTCTACTCTCGAATCACACGAATGGGTAACGCATGCGAAGTCGGCGTATTTTACGTGTAGAATTAACAAAATGTGTATTCTTGAATCATAGATTTTATACTAGATGTAGTATACGATACATTTGGCATTAGGGTCAAATTTGTGTTAGATATACCGATGCTGTTCGCGTTCGCATACTTATCGTGCAGACGTGGTCGATATACGTAGCGACAGCGACAAGCACGAAGCTCGGATTTTTGTGTCGTTTTCCAACACGAGCTACTTTACCTCGTGCGTTTTTCAGTGCAAGTTAAAATGACGGAATTTGAAATGGGTAATAAACAAATATTGTTATTATGGAGTTTATTATCATCCATTACCATTACCCGATGATGTAATTGTACAGAAATTGTTTAAATAATAAAAGGAAAAGATTGAAAATTAAAAATATTGTCTAAATTACCAAAGAAATTTTTTATTTGTTTCTTTGTCATATTTTTCAAATACTTTTATGCAAATATGTAATCATCTATGGAATGTACATAGATAACCTATACTATATAGATAGGCAACTTCTATGTATTTTTACAAACTGTGTAATTTACTTTTGAATAACCCTAACCTTGTCGACGGCAGTAGTGTCGCAAATGGGAGAGGGGAAGCGCGGGAAATTTAAAGTAAATTAAATATAATTTATTTTATAAAAATTGTTCTAATTTATAAAAAAACTTTTTTTATAAATAAAAACATTCAATCTAGTATAGTATAGGATTAAAAAAGTAAAATAGTTTTAAGATACATATATAATGAAATAATCAGGTTATATATAATATCTCTAATAATTAACATTTCATTTTTCATTTATTCATATATTTAATAGTAATTACTCACAATAAAATGTAATAAATGTGGCAGAGATCATACGATATTTGAATGCCCTTCAAATGCGTACCATTGCAAGAACTCTCAAGGAAATCACAGCGCAAAATATATCTCCAATATACAAACAACAAAGCGTACAGAAACACAGAACAACGCTTTAACAGTACCCGAAATTCCTTGTAATCAAACATGCTAATAAAGTAACTACAAAATACCAAACGGCAAACACCGAACCAAATAATAACACAAATAACCGCCATAGAACAAGCAATGCGATTAAAAAAAACTAACTATCACAAGAAACAAAATTACAACTAGTATTGAAAATCTAAACATTGCATCCCAACCTGAAATCAAAATAGTACTTTTACAATTGATGTTTTACATCTCTTTTATACCCTTTCGAGTGTAGAGATGGTCGGACACACCGAGCCGCAGAAATGGATATAATTATGTATGCTATTTTGAATGAGACTTTTACAATTAATGAACATAATAAATAATATTGTAACACAGCTAAACCTATTTAAAATTGCTAACACACATAAACAATAGCTATTCTACAGCGGAACGCCCAGTCTACAAAAAAATGGACCAAACTACAACACTACATACAACAAAACAACATCCATTTAGCAGCAATATCGAAAACTTGGCTCAAATTAACTTAAAACTATAACATATACAGACGATAGACATAACAGATACGGAGGTATAGCATTAATAATCCTCAAGAATATTATACAAAGCCAATACACAACTAAACAAAATTCAATGCCAAAGCATAATCATTAATAAGAACATACCTTGTCAAACATATACATACTACCAAACTCAATGATAGATAAAAATACACTCAGTAAACTAACGAAACAAAATACAGAACATACAATCATAATCGGCGATCTAAATGCTCACAACACAATGTAGGGAGCAAATAAAAACTGCAAAAGAAGCAAACAAATCGAAGAAATATTAAACGACCTAGACTTAATTGTTATTAATGACGGAAGCATAAAAAGAATAAATCAAACCGGAAACAAGTCATGCGTGGATTTGATATTAACATCAAACACACTAACATCTTACATCGACTGGACAATAATTAAAGATCCAATTGGAAGCAACCACTTTCCAATAATATGAAAAATAAGTCAAAACAGAACAAACAAATTCAATAACCTTGTAGCATTAAATTTTGAGTTTAGTAGATGAATGGGATATACAATTTAACGTGGAGTCCGAACCACTTACCACTAGAGGGGGGTTTACTAGGCAGATACTTCGCTGGTTTTTAACAAATGTAAGTCAGTACCGGGAATCGAACTCGTGTTGCCGTAGCATGCTTCGCACCTAGCCACTACGCCACGGCCGCCTCATAATTCTCTATAATAAAGGGGATAAATAAAGAAGTGATGAAGGGGTGCAACGGTTAATACAATAATAAGGATACGTTATGTAGTTTTATAGCTAGTTTATTTCTGTTGTGTGGTATAAGTGAGTATTCTGTTTGTTGGGTTGTAGTATATCAGACACCTGAAACATATGAGATATTATAGTAGGAGATGATGGGGGTGTAAGTAATTAACAGGTAAAAATTTAATATATTATGTTATATGAGCTTTAAGATACATACCATAGTTATCTGTGATTTTTTATGCAAATTGTTAGTTCAGTAAATAGATTGGTCTTGGTTCATGCTGCAAAATAGAGTATTGAGTAAGGAACGTCAAGTTATCAAGCCAGACCTAGCAAGCTTTCGTCCGAGCACAGCCGATCGACGTGCGCTGTTGCCAAGTCTAAGCACGTAAATATTTACATTAACAACAAAATTATTGCTAATTGTTCAGCTTTATCAATCATTTGTGGTTAAAGTTATGAAATAGTAAAATATACTATTTAAATAAAATACAAAATTGACAATTTTATGTGTTTAATTTAACAAAATAATATTAATTGCACCACTTATATCACCCGATAGAACTTTTTGATTTCGCCGAAACTTTATATTTAGGTTTTTATATTTTATATTAATTATTCCTAAAAAAATCACGACAGTTTATCGGAAAATTGATTTCCCTCTTTTTTTGATTTTTGAGTTTTCTTAAATTTTCACTGCCGATTATTATAATTTTGAGAAGCTCAAATACGAAATTTCGTCAATTTTGAAAGCTATAATCATAGAGAAAATCTAATAAAACTCAAAAATCTTAAAAGGGAACGGCTTGC
>JARJEC010165485.1:0-32241 GCA_030264575.1 Tachinus sp. AB-2021 | reverse complement strand
ATATACGAATGCATATAATACAATCAACAATATAATCTTTTTGTGCAGAAATAGTAATGCCTACCCTGCAAATTTGGTGTTTCCAGACATATCGGCCAAATCATAGTTTCTTCATTTATATCTATCGCTCTTTGTACCTCATCATTTATTATATCATCATCATTTCTAGTATCACCTTTTTTCCTTTTTCCATTTATTATATGTTTAACATAGCTTTCAATTTGTTTCATTTTAACTTTCTTATATATATTTATTTCTTCTTCTAACAATCGAGTTTTTGTTTCTTCATACATTGCAATATTGCCCGCAGATACAAAATTTCCAATTTTTATTACCTGTGCAACATTCAGTTTTTGCAATAATATAGCTTCTTCAGGTAAGAGACGTAACGGTAAAACTACAATCTTAAGTATTAGAGATTTGTTTTTAATAATATCGATGCATAATACCTGGTACATATTGTGTTGAACCTAATAATTCGCCTATTATTCTATGCTGATTTCTTAAAGCATCCCAATCTAAAAATTGATTTAACTAAATTTATACATGCATATTCGATTTCATAAGTTGCATATTTAAAGTAAACTTTGCGGATATTTGCTAAATTTTTATTAAGTGCTTTTATGCCACAAGAGGATACATCTACAGAAATAAAGTTATTAATTCACAGTTGGTGTTTTAATTTATTAATAAATATGTGCCTTTTCAGATAAGTCTGAACTGGATTATTTCATTTGAACTTAATCAATAGTAACTTAATTAAGTTAATCGAAAATTATCGAGAAGTTTGCATGAGAAATATGGTTGCCTAGAAACGGAATGAATTAATTTTTTTGCAATGCAATCAATATAAACTAATCGAATTTGACAAATTAATTAATATCTGTTAAAAAATATTCACTTGAAAAGCTAAAGGATGATTAACACTTTGATCGCCCAAATGGAAACAATATTTTATATCCCCCAGTGCAAATCTATAATTGCTTTTAAAATGTTAAAAATAGCTGGTACAAGTGTTTCTAGTTATGTAAATAAACAATTAAAAAAATACTGAACAAAAAATTGGACTTTGATTATGAGACCCTCTATTTCGGGTACAGTAAAAAATTAAAAAATCATAGTCACAAAATAGTTTCAGGCCCCATAAGCATCAAGGTAATGCGAGAATCGCTAGCTAGGTCACAGGCTTCAATGGGAATAAACTAACTAAGACCCAAATGCCGGGCATCAGGACTGCATGGTCAGATGAAGTTGAGAACCAAAAGTAGGTTTGGCTGTTAAATTGTTAATCACACTCTCAATAATCATTCATCCATTCATTATATAATATCAAATGTCAAAAAAGTTTATGTTAATATTATTTCAGAAATAATAACTCCAAGTTTTGATTATTGGTAATTTTTGAAAACGTTTTGCATGGCAATTGAATCACATCAAATTTGATAATTAAAGCTCTCCAGGTATGCTGTAAGATTTTAATACTTGTCAAATTTGCACTCTTCATTGCAATGTAATACGTTCTCTCAAATTAACCGACAAAACTCGGAGGTATTACACACCGAAAGAAAGCACCTTCTGACACACACCTTTTGTGAAAAAAGTTAATATGGAAAATATGATTTAAATAGTAATATAAATATCGAATCCAAAAATAATATAATTTTATAAAACAATAGATTCAGTACAAAGTTTGTCTTGATTAAAAATAAACCTTATTTTATTTTACTGAAGAAAATTCCAATAAAACTATTACATGAAATTTATGGTCAAGATCAAAATAACCCAATATATTACCTTCAACTTTATAAACTAGTATATTATTATTTTGATATGTTAAATTAATCATTATAATAAATAGAAACACAATTCTATTCCGGGTTTCACATGTATGCGATGTATGTTTATAGGTTATGTTACGATGTTTGTAAACAACATTAAATTACTGTGAATCAATTCAAGTTGTCATTCACTGATATAATTATTTGATCGAAGGTCAATTATGTTAGATAATGCTGCTTATAAAAGGCCAGTTAAACAAGTGCAATTAATAGTAGATATTAAATATGTCGAGTGGAGACACACACCGTAAACCGACTCCACTAGTGGGTGCAATTGATGAAGGTACATCTAGTGCCCGATTCATTCTTTTTGAAGCTGGCACAACCACAGTTGTAGCGTCTCATCAAATTGAACTTACGAAAAAATTTCCACAAGAAGGATGGGTTGAACAAGATCCTATAGACATAATAAATGCAGTTTATAAATGCATTGAATGTACAATAGAAAAATTATGTGTTCTTGGTCGGAGTCCTGATGAAATTGCTGCAATTGGAATTACAAATCAACGAGAATCGACAATTCTTTGGGATAAAACTACAGGAGAACCACTTCACAATTCAATTGTTTGGTTGGATATGAGAACTGCCTCAACAATTGATCATTTACTTGATACAGTACCTAATAAAACAAGGAATAAGAATTATTTAAAGCCTTTATGTGGTTTACCGATGTCCCCATATTTCAGTGCAGTTAAAGTAAGGTGGTTGCAAGATAATGTACCTAGAGTAAAAAAGGCGATGGAAGAAAATAGGTGTTTATTTGGTACTGTTGATTCTTGGATAATATGGAATTTGACGGGTGGGAAGGATGGCGGTGTACATATTACTGATGTTTCCAATGCATCCCGTACTATGCTTATGAATATTGATAATTTAAAGTGGGATCCCACTTTGATCAAATTTTTTGATATTCCTATTAGCATTTTACCAACAATCAAATCAAGCTCCGAGGTATATGGAGTTGTGAAGGAAGGTCCATTGACAGGAATACCAATTGCTGGTTGTTTGGGTGATCAACAATCAGCTTTAGTAGGACAACAATGCTTAAAAAGTGGACAGGTAAAATAAAAATTGATCATTAAGAGTATTGTTTCTTTGTAAATAAATATTCCTTTCAATTTTATACACAAGTATTAAGGACATCATACTCAGCCAGACGCTAGAACAGATGTATCAGATAGTTTGATAAGAGGAAATGAAGAATATTGCTTACACATTATCAATTTAGTTACGTTAGTTTGGGTTTTTGTCAGATCAACGTATTAAACATGATCAGTTCAGACTTATATTAAAAATGCAACTCTTTCCTCCCATTAAAAATGATATCTGGGAGGACATATCTATATTTTATTTAGAATATTTATAATTATAATGCCACTACTCGATGTAGTAATTAATTATTAAAAAATTCACCTCGGGTGAGGCTGGAACCCACACCCTTCAGATTACATGTGTCGTTTTCTAAACATATATTGCTTTATATTGGAGCTTTTATGCATCAAAACCACGAACGATTTTATGCGATGTTTCCAGATTCTGTAGCCCAGAAATGAAAAACGCGTAGCGATGGGAAAACGTGTGACGATAAGCGTTTTAAACCTGCATTGACATAAATCAGAAAATGTACGCAATACGTTTATTGTGGCTGCTGCAAGTTCAAAGAATTTTATTTTGGCAGTTTGTTCTTTATCTCGACGTGTGAAGATACTTTCTAATGCTATCATAATCCTCAATGTTAAGCAATGTATCAACAAAGTTTATGGAATTCTTTATCAGATTATAACAAAAATTGGCAGAATTTTTTTCTATATACACTCCAACATCTATGGTGGCTCTTTCTAATTTGAGTAGTGAAAACTTTTATATTGAGGCGCGAGTCTAAAAAAGTGAAGAGACAATTTGAGGGAAGTGGGTAGGGATACATGCAGTGAGTGAATGGGACTGGGACTGCGGATGCGTGCATTTTCTTCTGTATCCGTAGTGAAATGAGTGGCACGGCAGCTGTGCATAAATAAGATAAGAATAACAAATACGACACTGACATTATTTAATTTAATTCAGTATAAACATTATAATTGAATTGAATCGGTTATTTAGAAAAGGGAACATTTTAAGAGTTTAAGCTGTTTTTAACTTTTAAAGGTAAAAGAAAGTACATATTTTCATTACTGCAAATGATCGTAATAAGCAGGTATGTTTCAAAATTGCTTTAGCAGTAAAATCTTTAAATATCCTAAAAAAGTATATGTTCCCTTTTTCAAATAACTAGTGATGCCGCCAGATCCAGAAACAATAAAAATAATAATAAAACTTTTAGTGTCAAGGCAAGTCAGCATCATATACAAGCCACCAATAGCAAATAGGAATAATAAAAGTCGCATAGGACACAGCTAGTCGGCTGCTTTATTGTAAGTAAAAATCAAATGCCTAATTTTTATCAACAATAGCAGCTGATTAGCTGGGTCTTACATGATTTATTATTATTATTTGCTATTTTCGGCTGTTATATGATATTGACTTGCCGTAACACTAAAAGTTTAATAGTTCTTTTATACTTTCAGGATCCGGTGGCATCACTACAATAACCAATTTAATCAAAGGGTTCACTTCTACTGTGTGTGTTTTCCAAACACACTCACATTTTTTTAATAATTGTAACTGTCTAACAAATATACAACACAGGGATCCATTTTTATTCAAAACACTTTGTTGTTGAAACATAGGTGACAACAAACGCTTGCATAAATGTGAAAAATATCTAAAACATACATATATTATTTGCCACACCTGTTTTAGTTGTAAACATAGAAATCAAAATAAGCTCAGAATAGTGTACATGCCATGCAGCCACTCATGTAGCTGCAGTTTTGGGTTGTGACCTTGAGAATTTTTAACTTTCAACTTTCTGTGTTTACATCTGTTAGAACCAACTTGAAATTTTTATCTTTCCAACTAAAACAAGTGCATTAATCAAACATTAGTTTGACAGTTAGTTCTCCGATTCCATGATTTAAATCATTTGATTTTAAATTTGTTTTTATATCGTGATTTAAAATTTTTGATTTAAATCATTTTCAAATTGACTTATAGTTTTGATTTATAGATTTAAATCAAATAAAAATGATTTAAAGCAAATACACTTTTTCCCTTATGATTTTATATTTAAAAACTTCCAATTTTATATATTTTATAATGTTTTCTTTAAAATAATTAACATACAGGGTGTCCGAACTTATCCGTTCACCATTGCGAAGTTTGTTAATATTGAAGTTACAAAATCGGTTAAATTAGCAAAGTAGCAGTATTTTTATTGCAGATTTCAAAAAGGAAAACAGAAAAACAATTGAATAACTAGTTTATGAGATATTTATAATAACATTTTTTTTAAATGGAATACCTTATGTATGTCAGAAATTCTGAACAAAAAATTGTTAATGCAGTACAAACTTAAAGTTATAAATGAACAAGTTATATGCACTGTATGTCATGTCTGAAATAAAACTCAAGTAAACTATGGAAATTAACAACAAAAATAAGGATATAATTATGGAACAAAAAACGCACGCACGTCCAGACACATAATTAACTAACAACTATATCATATGTTCAAAAATATTGCTTTCTACATCAATGTATTTTTGAGCTCTTCGTATCACATTTATTGTAGCTTTTAAAACAGTTCTGTTCGTTCAGAAATACTCGTTATATTTGTTACACATATGCAGCATATTGGAAAAATTTGATTCATCGGTCCATAGAATACATTTAAAGTTATCATCAATTTTATTAATAAAATTTATAAACCAGTTACAAAAAACTAATCTCCTTTCTGCATCTCCAACTAATAAAGTTTGTACTCTTTTATTTTTTGTAGGGATTTCATTTATGTTTCTTTAAAATTCTATTAACCGTATTTTGTGGTAAATCTAATTCTTGCGTAATATTTTTAATAAAATTTTTTAGAAATTCCTCAAAATATGCAAGCACATTTATTTCTACTTCATGGTAATTTATAAAATGTTTATGTTTTCTTGTTTTCTTAAACGTACTCTCATTACTTTGCAATTTTCTAAACTATTTATGAAAATATTGTCTATTCGGTGCTAGACAATCAGGAATGCTAGTAATATACTAGTGCTTCTACTGTATTTTTTCTGCTGACTAGATATTCTAGCATATCACACTTTTCCAAATGTGTGAATACCATTTTACAGACAGTACAATGCTTTTTGCTAAGACAATACTGATAACCAACAACTTTATAACACAATAATTAATCTACTACTTTTATTCGGATTGGTTATCAAAGTGACATGTAATATCATAGCCTACTTACATTTTATTTGAAAAATTGACATAAAGTTAAAGTTCATATAACTTGTGAATTTATAATTTTAAGATGGTAATACATTAATAATTTTTGTTCAGAATTCCCTTTTGTTTCAAAATATGTAAACATACATAGTGTTCTATTTAAAAAATGTCATTTTTGTGAATATCTCATAAACCAGTTATTCAATTGTTTTTCTGTTTTTATTTTTGAAATCTTCAATAAAAATACTGCTACTTTGCTAATTTAACCGATGTTGTAACTTTAATAATAACAAAGTTAGCAATGGTGAACGGATAATTTGGGAGAACCTGTCTTGGGTGTCCCAAATTATCCAATTGGTAATTATTTGGGTAGTTCTACCAATTGGTAGAGCAGTGGACATGAAATCAAAAGGTCCCCACCCATGGTGTATTTTTGAAACATTTTTTTCAAAATAGACTAATGGTTTAGTAATTATTTAATAATTATAATATTCTAATTTTTTTATACAGGGTTGTTCAAAATAATGGACACATTTAGATATTGGCGAATTTCTTATAAAAACTACCGATTTTATATATTTTATATAGGGTTGTTCAAAATAATGGGCATATTTAGATATTTTATACATTGTTGTTTAAAATAATCAACATATTTAGATATTTGATAATTTCTTGCAGAATGGGCCAATATTGTTTCTACTTTTTTTTTTGGTATGCTCAATTCCCATATGCTTCACAACTTACACTTCAATGGTGTATTTATAAAGGTTCCGGGGGTAATGGAAAAAAAATCTTTGTGGTAAAATAAACATGACAAATTAAAAGCAATCTTTTCAAATTATTAGGTTATTCGACCGTTCCAAAACTTTTTACACACCATGTATATATTATCTTAAATATTTTATTTAAATTAAAATTGAAATAACATCTATTACAAAAAAGTGAACTTATAGGCAAAAGCCACTTATGGAACGGGATGTTTTCTTTTGTACAACACCGGTATTGCCAAAGTTGATAGCAGACATGGACTATTAACTACAGTTGCATATCAAATGGGTCCAGATCAAGCACCTGTATATGCATTGGAGGGATCAGTTGCAGTAGCTGGTGCTGCTTTATCTTGGTTACGTGATAATTTATCAATACTGCCGCACTTTGGGAGAACACAAAGTATTGCCAGAGAAGCTGATTTGATAGCAGGAGGTGATGTGGTTTTCGTACCAGCCTTTAGTGGTTTATATGCACCATATTGGCAACAAGATGCAAGAGGGTATTTAATTATTCAATAATGTTAAGAATACATATTTTATTTATATTTATTCAAGGGTAATATGTGGAATAACTGCAGAAACAAATACTAGTCACATAATTAAAGCGGCATTAGAGGCAGTGTGCTTTCAAACACGTGATGTTTTAGATTCAATGAATAAAGATTATGGAACAACTTTAAAAACGTTACAAGTAAAAATTATTATCAACAACTTTCGATACTATTCAAATTATCATTTTCTTAGGTTGATGGAGGCATGACTGCTAATTCATTATTAATGCAACTACAATCTGATTTGACTGGTGTTACTATTACAAGACCTAATATGGCCGAAAGTACTGCACTTGGAGCTGCAATGGTAGCTGGTGCTGCAGTAGGATGCTGGAATATATTTGATAAACCTTTAGATATACCAATGCAAACATGGTCACCGAGGTATAGTGAGAATGAGAGAGATGTTTGCTACTCACGCTGGAAAATGGCAGTGGAACGAGCTATGGGTTGGGAAAAGTAATTTATATCTAGCAGTAATTGTGGGCTCTTATATTAATTCGATTTTTCATGAAAAACATATACTCTGTTAAGCAAAAACTGTTACTCAACAACCAACCAACAAAACATCATGTACAAAAAAAATCAACTATGGTATATTTACAACTGCAAAAATCTACTTGCATCTAGTTTGGAATGGATTTTTTCAAAATAATCTATATGAATATAAGGTTTTATTTACTTAACCCCATCTTTAATTAACATTTTGATGGCAAAGAATGGAAACCTATGTCAATTTTGAGTAAAGTAATCTGGAAATATTTCTTGCATCAAATGTAAAATCTATATTTGGCTATTAAAATTATGGGAATATGGATTAACATGCTGAATTAATTTATAAATATGTTAATAGTTATTTCACTCTCTTGAAAAAGTTAGTTTTTTGACATAGTTTCCATTTTTCACTATTGATTTATTAAATTACACCTGATTGATTAAACATAAAAATTATGTATGACCCTATGAAATGACCAAAATTTTGAAGTATTTATAAATCCCTAACATTTCAAAGTGTAAATTCTATCATTAAAAATGTTTCCTGCCATAAAAATCAGCGGCCAAAATATTAATAATATAAGATTTATTGTATATAAAATAAAATACTTACTTATAATACATTTATGATTTTCAAAATTGTATCTAATAATCTAATAAGTACCTATCATTTGACAATAATTAAAAAAATACTATATTTAAGATAGCACATTTAATTAATTGATTTTAGTTTTACAAAAGGTTTCATTTCCATAAATTATTTATTTATTGAGAATTTGATTATCTCATAAGCAAATAAATGTTTTAATACATAATATTGTTTTTATTTCTATTTAATGGAATATTGCTAAACAATTTATATTTGTATGAGTCATAATATTTGTTAATGGCAAACAATCCAGATAAAAATCTATGATAAGATAAGGGATTGAGCACGCATACAGGTGTGTCTTTATAGCTTTGTAGAAATCATTCAAGATGAAAGGTTTTAAATCTTTCTATATTCTGGCCATTATTTTGGGTATGTATTTATATAAGTAAATTGTTATAGTTTAATAAATTTGTTCGTTTAAGTTTTGGCAACCCTGTTAACCGAAGAAGTTGAGGGAAGACGTAAAATTTTAAAAGGCAGGAAAACTGTGACTCGTACATATGTCAGTAAGTTGAATTAATTATATTAATTTAAATGGATATTATGATATTAAATATTATAGGTGAGTCGGCATTACCTGGTTGGGCATATATCATTTTGATTGCTCTGGGAGAATTGATTGTAGGTGCAATTATTTTCTTTATATTGAAAAGAAAAATAGTTGATGTGCCATTGGCAGGATCGTATGTTATTGCTGGTGAACGATAATATTTGACTTTCTTATATATATATACATATTTATTTTAACTTCTACTATGTATTAAACTTTTATAATAAATAAAAAATAAAAAACGTTGTATTGTCTATTATTTGATTTGATACATACAGGGATACCAACGATAATAGAGTATTTTTAAAAATGCACAAAAAATATCTACGAATTTTATAATGTTTATGTTATTCCAGGTGTATGAGATTCCACGCTGCACGCTAAAAATATCTAGATTATTGTTTTATCAAATAGATAATCGTGATGTTTTGACAAATGAATTTATGAGGTGAATGTTTAAAAGTTATATTGATTAAACATTTTCTTTTTTAATAATTAAACAATTTCAATATATTTACACAAGCCCAAGATGAATTTGTATTAATGCCACATTATTGTAGTGGAACACTAATTTATTTGTTATAAAATTATATGTGCAATAAATATTTTGTTTGTTGTTCCGGCTATGAAAAAATCCCATCTAGGGGATTTTCATTTTTACGTATTACCGCAAGAGAATACTTGGTTGTCTATTAATTAATCGTTAATTATTGTTACTATCCCTGTATCACATAATACTATAAAACCCTGTTCGGACTAGGACGAATCGCACAGTACTGACAAATTTAGTCGTATGGATAGTATAATTAATAAATTGTGTAGTGGTCACTCACTACTACCAAATTAGTCCAAACAGGGTTTAAGTATGCAAAATATACAGGGTGTCCCAAAGGCAAACCAGACTATTCAAAAAATTTAAGTTCATAATTGAAAAGTTTGTAATCATAACGTATTAATCCAAAGTTTATAAACAATAATTATTTCTACCTTTATATAAAGGTTTCTTTTGCTGCATTAATACAGTGAAATCTCTAGGAGCCAATAATTTGAATTAGAGGACAATTTTGTATGCACCATTAAAAATGCATATAATTCATATGTAAAATATCCTCAATTAAGCATTTTTGAGAGTAGTTACACAATCCGAGAGTACCTTCGGAGTGTTTACGCTACATAATTTATTTGCAAGTACTCACAGATAATACAGATGTCTAATAAGAAATTATGCTTACTTAGTGGTGGCGATGAAATCTGAATGTTTTCTATGTGTTTTTGATTATTTATTTCTTTCATATTTTTCTATATACAACGATACGAATTTTTATTAGTTTTATATTAGCATTTTAGAAAAAAATTATTTAAACAAAAATTGAATTAATGGTGAACATCCAATCTTATATAGATTTTTTTCAACTTGGTCCCCCAGGAGAAGTGGAGCAACTTTAAAATCTTAAATAGTAACCCCTATTTTGAAAATTTGGATTGTACAGGAAAACAATACATGACTTTTATGTGTAACGTTTTTTTTCTTCTGATGGTTAGCTTAAAATTTTAAAGTCCCCCCCCCCCAGCCTCTGACTGGTTTTATATCTTTTATATCTTAAGATAATTCCCATTTCTATTACAAGAGCTGATTCTACGAGAAAAAAACGTAACTTTTGTATTTAACAGTTTTTTCCTTGTATGTTGGTATTATAACCTAGGCATATCATAACGTTTTCAATTTTATATTTTGTGTTTTTATGCTCTCTTCTATATACATTAATTTCTACTGTTTCCTCGTTCCTTAGCCAATCTGTTTTTATTGTTTCAAAAACTTTTTTGTTTTTCCTTTTATTTATTGTGAAATGTCTGCCAAAATTACTAACTATTATGCCCGCCGTACACGTTTCGTCAGGCCTCACAGTTGTGTCTGTGCCGTGTATGGCCACTATATGGGCCTGCAGGAGCATGTATGGGGGACTTAAGACTTTTTATTTTGACTTTAGTAGAATTTTACTATATAATTTATTTTTAAAACTTACATGTATCTCTGAAGGGCACATAGCCTTTGACTTTATTACATGTATCTCTGTCGAGCATGTGAAGTCACATCAAGGAAAGATAGATTTGTCAATAAATATATAAAATATAGACATTAAAAAATCTTTTAATAGATTCGAGCAAGACAGTTATTTCTTCATTAACAATGTAGACATATTACCTAAATAAGAAACAAATCTTTCAAATTATTATTCAATACATTATTTAGCATATATGTTTTATTGTTAGTTATAATAAAAGAAATGTGTAACAATAAATTACTCTATACTAAAATGAGATATGGTACTTGTAAATATATTGTCTATTTTAATGTACCTTCCCTAAAAGTTCATTTATGTAACACACAAAATAAAAATTTATTCCTATACATAATACATCCACAATCAATAACATTATTGACCATAATAATTCTGCTATTCTAGTCAATGAAACATAAAAATTAATATTGCCACAACAAGAAAATAAAAATTGATAATTTACTTACAAATAAAAAATAATAATATGTAGTACTTGGTGTATAGAAATACATAAAATATTCATTCTTTTTAAAATATATGGAATATACTTATTTCTACTTAATAAATTAATCACTATCATTAAATATATCTTTTAACTGGTTCGTTTCAAAAGCAATTATTACTTTTTGATTGTTACTGGCTATGAAACTAATATCTTTCAGTAGAGCATACTTATCTGCATCCAAAGACGACCAACCTGTATACTGAAATATTAAACATTAATATTAATAATATAATAACAAATTTCTAAAAACTTAGTAAACTGTTATTTTCTTTAATGTGAAGTACTGCGTAATAAATAATAATCAAAAGTAAACTAATTTATACGTACTATTGAGGTGTTTTTAAATCGAATTTCGCCATCTTCTTCGAAAGGTTCAAACTTTTGCAACAGAGCCTTTCCATCTATTCTCCATATATGTGGTGGATTAGATGAATCGTAGCTTTGAGCATCTAATTTTGAAATTACAAATGATCCAGACTAAAATAAAATTACTTTAATAGTATTTTATTCAACAAAAGTGTATACGTATGGAAATATCACATGTGTGCGTCTCAGAGCGATATGGGCATTGTATAGATTAGTTTTTTTTACAAGTAATGATTTTTTATTTAAATACGTTATAGTATATATATATATATATATACATATTATATTATATTATACGAAATACGTTAATAGTATGGTTTTCATAAAGTATGTAGCAGACATAGAGGATGCACATCATATTGCATTAGTCATTTATTGACATGCACCGCATGAAGAAAGTGTATAACGGAGACGTAAATAGTTTCCAAACGTAGAATGATTTATAGTTTATATTATTCTTTTGTATACGCTTGGCACCGCAGTAGCCGGTACCATTTCACAATTCTCTCAAAGCACAGTACTTATGCACGGCAGTCGTTGACAATATTTTAAGAAGTAATATATTGCATAAATATCCGTAATATAAAAAAATAATAGGATACAATTTGTAATTTTAACTTAGTTATCTTAATTTGTCATGTAAAGGTATATATTATTTGATATAAATCCACAATAACAGTCCAATAGGCAAACTTAAAGAATTTTTTTTATTTAAAAAAATACGATAATTTAAAATCCGTTACTTTAAAACATTTCTATTTGGTCAAATATTATTAATGTTTTATATTAACCCTTATTATAATGGTCAATAAAATACATCCATTCTTTTGGATTGGTATGCATCAAGTTATTATTGCTATAGCTTTTTTAAATAATAACAAAAAAATATAATAAATAATATAACATTTTTATTTTTACTGAGGTAGTATTTTTTTAAATTATTAGTTATTTAATCTATAAATGTGTCTATGGCAGCTTACGGGTTGATTATCGAATTTATTAATAGATATTAACACATGTGCTGATTACAATATTTTTCCATTGATTGCTTCAACAAAACCGGACTGTTTAGTAAACAATAATAAAAACAATATTAACAACAATCAAATGTTGGTAACGTTTTATATGAATATTAATATGTAAATTATATTGTTCTTAATAATCATGTTCAAGAGGGTTGTCAATTGTCATATGAGCTGCGACCAAGACCATTTGATTTTATAAGGAAAAAAAATGTTCAAAACATAAACCTTACATACTTTATTTGTTATTTGTATTATTATTATTTTAAACATTCTGCTTTTTTGTTTCTTATTTCATTTATTTATTAATATTTTATTATCTTTATGTATTTTATTCGTCCTATATATTACCCTTATCTTATTTGCTTTATTAATTAAGCAATCACACAGTGTTGTTCAGATCTAACGGTCAAACTATTGCAATTACATGTTTTTGGGGTCGGTAAACCCAAATCTGGTTGTAAACCATGTGTATAAACGAACATTCATATAAACGCTTATTGGCTGATTTCGATCAGCTTATATTTACAAGCAATAGCAAACAAGAAGCGGTGCAAACTCCCATTTTGCATAAAATTTGAATTTGTATTGACGTGGCCTTACAGTTTGGCATCTATTATCAGTTGGTCCTTTGGTTACAATGATTAAACTATTCTATGATTAAACTATTCTATTTAGAAACTTTATTTTATTATTAGAAGAAAATATATTGTTAAATATTATAATTACAATATGCCGCATTCCGTATATATGTTTATATTTTAAAAGGAAAAATATAATTTGGAAATAGTATGTTGACTTCTAAATTAAGTTCTTCTTTGCATAAATACTTAAGATATGACATAAAAATAAAACTTTAAGAATGTTTTATATCGATTAATTAAAGATAATGTACTTGTTCAATATTAACATATTATACGTCAATCAAATAAAGTTTTATTTTATATTGAGCACTTCCATATTTTTATTAATTAATACCGATAATGCTCTTGTTCAATATTAATATATTATTATACGACAATGAAATAAAGTATTGTTTTATATCGAGTGCTTGTATATTTTTATTAGTGCTGCATTGCATACACGCCAAATGTCTCAAACAATTGCCTGGCTGGCCCTTCTTGGCAATCTCGTCCTCGCTAGCCGTTGCAACCATGGTTGTTGTTATACTTACACTCTACTAATACATATACAGAACTAGAATCAGATATATTATGGTTGTATATATTGTATATATCAGGAATAATTAAACACATCTAAATAGAATCAGATAGTTTACATTAGGCACACTAGCAGTCTCACCAGGTTTTCATCTCAAATTTACCGCTGCCACGTGGTACATTTGAATGAAAGTTCTATTTATAGATATTTAAAGGTATAACTACAATAATTTTTACATTTTTTTTCTTTTAATTCGGGCTGAAGATGTTCAATTGTACCTAAATTGTAGTGATTTGATTAATTTTATTATTTATATATGTAGCTTATCATGCCGTTACCCAGAAGTAATTTTTTTAAAAATAATATTCGATAATTATCAACTTTCTTTTAAGCGGACACCTCCCATAAGCGGACAAAATCAGTCTCTGGAATTTTAGAGTAGTTTAACTGTTCCTGATCATGTTTATTGTTTTGTTATTTTCGTATATTTTTTAGTTATTTAGCAAATTTTGTGTAATTTTTTTTTTAATTGAAATTTTAATACTAGTAAAAATATTAGTTCTCAAATATTGTAATAAAATAATAGTTAATACTTACAGCAAAGTCATTGTGTTTAATTATTTGAACTGGTTTGATTTCGATCGGTTGAATTGGAGACTGGGTTGTATTCGGTTTAAATTTTCTTGCAATTCCATTTCGATTCCTTACTTTCTTTCTTTCTTCTTCACTCTCCTCATCAGATGTGAAGCTTTCAATAAGAGCAATTCGAGGCTTCTTACTTAGCCTGCTTGATAATCTCCGTTTGTTACGTTTTTTCTAAAATTAAAACAAATATCTAAAATTTTGTTTTTGTTTTCCACTGACATCGAATGCTAAGACCCAGCAAGTCCAATTACATTTTTGATTGTTAAAAACAATTTGAAAATAATATGGTTATTTCAATTTACTCAATTAAGCTAGCAAGAGCAAGAATTTCACATTAACGCCTAGATCGATTTTAAAATTATCAATAGAACCAGTACAAAACACAAGGCTTACTCGAGCTTACTTCAAGTCAAAAATGTTACGTTTCACATACTTTATACTTACTTTGGAGTAAGTATAATTTCAAAATGTGACAGGTAAAATATCAGAATCAATGAATGATCAAAAACAATATCAAAATAAAAAATTGAAATAATAAAAAAGCTATTCTATTAATCATTTTCAGTTAGTCAATTTTTGGCAAATATCATTTTCAGTATGATTAATATATATTTTGATGTTTTTTAACAAATAAACAAACAAACAAACAATATGTGAATACCTCCTCTTCAAGATTCCATTCATCTCCAGAACTGAAATGAGGATCATCTTCCTCTTCTGAAAAATCATGCATTTCTTTGAAGTTCTGCAACAGATAATTGCTATTTTTAGTGTTATTAGAAATTTTGCTACGTTGCCAACTGTAAGTAAGTATATCTTTGCAAACTACTTGTTAATCATTTTCAATAAACCTTGGTAACATCAATTATACTAAAAAAATAAAATTGGTAGATAAAATATGCAATTAAAACAAAGACTTTCTCAGCATTTTGGATTAAAGATTTTCATTTTGTTTGGATGCGATCTATAGTTACTTGGCTTTTAACTACCAATTAATCCCCAACCTACATTAAATTTAAAATATTATAATTATTAAATAATTACTACGCCGTTACTCCATTTTGAAATTAATTTTTCAAAAATTCACCTCGGGTGGGGATCATCAAACCCACAACCTTTGGATTTCATGTTCACTGCTCTACCAATTGAGCTACAGAGGTAGCTCAATTGGCATTGGTTTTATGTTCTACAACCACGTCAAAGTCAATTTTTGAAAATCCATTACAAGATATGCGTGCACATATACAGTTGTGTGTATGTGTAGTCTATGTTAGCGCAATACACACTGAAATTTTCGGCGGCAACCAATAATATGAGATATCGTAAATATTTACTATTTAAATTTTTAAATGGAGCCTAAGTTGAAATTAGAATATTATAATTAATAAATAATTAGTACGCCGTTACTTCGTTTTGAAATAAATGTTTCAAAAATTTACCTCGAGTGGGGATCAAACCCACAACCTTTGGATCAATCAATATTCACAACAATCCAAAGGTTGTGGGCTTGATCCCCACTCAACGTAAATTTTTTAAACATTTATTTCAAAATACAGTAATGTGGTAATTATAATATTCTAATTTCAACTTGGGCTCTATTTAAAAATTTAAATTGTTATTATTTACAATATTCATACATTAAATTTGCTTGATCGTTCAAATATATTGTTTTTTTAACATTCGAGAATTGGCAAATTGAAAAGTAGCTTCTTTACTCGGCAAGAAATCAGCTTAGCACTTCAAAGTTGCCTTTAAACTTAAATAATAAATTATTTATCAACTAGAGAAAAATGCTACATTTAAGCTACCACATGCTCATTACCTATAATGGTTTAAAATAAATGTAAAAGTATAATCAAATCTGGATTATATTTTGTATAACAAAAATTTGTATAACAAATTGTTGTTAACACACAGCAGATATTCGGAACTAGGCGATACAAAATAAAATATTATTAATATTATACATTTCACCCATTTGCGTAGCTTGGAATGTTAAAAAAGGTTTCATAATTTAATAAAGCATACGATATTGCTAGAGTTGTCAGATAAAATAAGTATTTAACAATAAAAATAGTTTACGTATGTAATTTAATACAAAATTTACATTTTTATTGACACTCCCCCCCCCCCTCCCATTGAAAAAAATTTCAAATATAATGTGAGTAAAAATTCTCATTGATGCTGAACACAGCGAGTGCTTGATCAGTGCGGAGGGAAGCAAAATTCATAGTTAATGCTCTTATCACACTTGTTTAAAAGAATTCCGCAGTGAAAAATTGTGAGAAAAGTCTCATCTCAGAGATTGCCACTAAAATAAACGCTACAGAGAGACTGGTTCTGAAAAGTGTTATTTTAACACAACCTGTATTTTGATATGTTTATGATGTCACATGTAAAATGTCATAGTAGTGATAGGTAATCTTGCCTTGTTTATCCTAGATAACATAAAAAAAACAACTGGAGGGTTCAGTTTGACTTACACTGATTGGATTCTGCGCCCTCCATAACTGTTAATTAATTTTATGTAGTTCTTAAAAAAATTCTTAATTTTTCTAATTTATTACTACAGTAATTAATTTATAAAATAGGTTTCTTGTTTATTTTATAAGCGTATCAGTTTTACACATTGCTAGTGCAGATTTAAGAAAACGTACTTTAAAAGACATACACTATTAAAAAATAATGATGTAATTGAATATATGTACATAGTTGGTCCAAGAATTTTATTTATAAATTCACTCAAATTAGTACAATTGCAAAAATAACTTTTTTGTATTATATTTTAGATATTAACTTAATATATAATGGAATCATAACTAATAGTCTTATCAATATTATGTGTAACATTAATTATAGAAAGCAAGCTATTGTTGTTTACACAAATACCTGATTGCATAAATAACATTTTATCATAAAAATACAACTATGCACCAATAAGAAAGTATTTTAATTTTACACTTTTCAAAGTATTGTTTTTCAATATTTTTACTTGATGTTGTTTTCTTGATAACTTTAGTTTTGCAACATTAGCTGCTTTTAACCACAGCTATTAACTTTATACATCATAAAACTGAAATAATCAATAGCATAGGTTATGATTTTTGTTTTGTAAACAAATAGACTGATTCAACAAAACAGACCGCAATTTGATATAATTTTATATTATAAATTAATACTTGCCTAGAATTATTTAAATTTCGATGAATTTGTTTTATATTTTCATATATTTTAATACTTCTGAAAAATAACAATTGCTATTTAGCAAACCTGCCCCTGCCACAGCAAATCAAATTTGTGCGCATGCGTTGCACTTGCAGTGCGCACTGTAGCTGATTCTGATCCCAGTGAAGTGAGACCCAGAACCAACCAAACATGATGAAATTAAGATGAATTATTTATAATTTTATCACTTTTTTATCCTTTTCTCACCTCCGAGATTTGCTCACAGGTTTTACATTTTATCCTGTCCCAGCCAGCAGAATTACGTCACATTCACGACATTTTTTGATTATATTCGTGAATATGACCATCTTGATCCAATAGACAATAATGATCGTAAATTGAGTGTAAATAAACATGAAATATAAATTCTGAGTTTATTAGTTCAGTTTTAGAGAACGCGTTGCATGGCAACGAAAATTGCAAAGTTGATAAGTATTAAAAGCTATGATTAAAAGCCCGACAGCGTAGCTGTAATATTATATCCTATATTGTCAAACTTACACGATTCAATTATCGTGAGTAATACGTTCTCAAAAATTACCGAAAATTAAAACTTGTAGCTAGCAGAGTCATATTCACGTAATTTTTTTGTGATACTCGTGAATATAACGTCATTTGACCAACAGATGATCTCTAATAGGCGTCATCTAATGAAGTATTTATAATTAATGGCGATTAATTATAAACACTTTGGTTGAAAGTTTTGACAAAATTTTATTAAAGATACCAGCACGTCTATTTTACGTCATTAAAATTACGTCAATTTCGCGTAACTGACGTCTTTGGTCTCTGGCATATTTTCTTCTGTTTGTCGTCATGTTTTAGATCATAATGACGTAAACTATGGAGTAAAATTAAGTGTATTTATTAAATAATAATAGTACTTTAAACATCCTCTAGCTTTTTTGCAATGCAATAATTGCTGCTATAGCATTGTAAAAAGCTGCAGGTAGTTTAATCACTAAAATATTCACGGTAACCTAACTGGTAACAACGGTAACTAAACCAACAGTCACGACATTTTTTTAGTGACATTCGTGAATATAACGTCAATAACCAATATATGACGTCTCATTTTTGACGTCATAGTGACGTATTGGTTGTGTCATTTTTAAGACGTCATATTTTCATCAAGGTTATTAAATTATGTAACTATAAAACAGGTTGCCTGGAGTTTAAAGCATGCGCAAAAATATTGTGATGTTATTGAAATCCACTGGAATCATAATCAAAACAGGGATGTCAACACCACATCAAGCGCGCAATTCTTCTGCCTCAATTTGAAAAGTCACACGCCTAGAAATAAAAGTTGACCAGTAATAGACGTCATTTTTAGTCGAACAAATGAAGTCTTGTTTTCAACGTCATACAGACATATTTTTTGTATCATTTATAAAACGTCATATTTCTTGTCGTGAAAAGTGCACCAAACTATGTCATGCGATGCGGTTGCCTTTGCAATCTTGTGGACACATCACCACACAATCACAATCCACAGGTTTTTATGAACCATATGCCAAAACTAACGTCACTAATTTTTGGTTGGCATCGAGTTTGAGGATGGTGATAATAATAAATAATAATACTTAGGTTATTTCATATTTCCTTAATCTTAATCCTATTATTAGAGTTGAAATAATGCAATATTGCAACAGGGGGATCCTTGTCAGATCTGCCTAATGTTAAAATTTGCATTCCTAAAAAAAATTAAACCTTTTTTTTAAATATATAATCTAGTTTAGAACTAAATATTAAATATATATAGTTCTAAACATTGGGCACAAATATAAAGCAATAGGTAATCTTTATACTGCATCAAATTAATTCAGTGTCTTTGCAAATAAATTAATTTCAGTAGTTGATAATTTAATTAACGATAAAATTGTTTTTATTAATAATACAAATATTACATAATACATTGTAAAACAATGATAAATCATCCATCGGTTGGGAAAATGAATATCAAAATTACAGGTAATTTTGAGCATCAAACATGACTGCTGTATAGCGAAATTTGCAATTATTTTTTTTTATTACCTACATAAATATGGTCAAAAGACCTCAAGGCTGATGGTCAGTTGGGAAAACCCAATAAATACAAATACTACTATCAGTTGCTTTATTTTCAGCGTTTCCCGGGTTATGAAACCTTTGCTAAGTTAGGTTGAATAAATTAGATTAGTGGTTGTATTCTAGTCAGAGATATTACCGTAGACAAATGTAGGTTTAATGCCTTACACTTTACAGTAATAGTTTAATAATGTTTAAATGAGTTTCTATAAAAATATTGTAGCTAATCTTATTTTAGTATTATATTACAATTTGTGGAGCCCCAAAATTATTTCGTAGAACCCTAGTTAGGTGAAACCCACTTTGGGAAACACTGCTCTATTTCATAAACACAATAGCTGATCGTGCGTTAGACAACAGTTCTCTATTGATGACCGCTTAAGTATTCGTTTTCGGATTGTATTACATATTATGTTGCTTTAAACCGCGACCACGTAGGTTAACAAAGGCCTTTAATCTCTACAACATTTGCAATCATTTGTATATGTTACAAAGTAACATACCCCGTTCGTTATAAAATTAAATTTTTATTTTTATTATAATTGTACAAACATAAATTCGCATATCGGAGAAACGCTAAAAATGCAATGTTTAATAAAAGTGTACATCAGACTTGGCAAAAAGTCTAAACAAAAGTAAATGCTATAATGTAATAAACATTTTTAGGCAGTTTTTTGCAATATCAGGAGTGATTTTAGGTACAAATGTATTTATTTTGTGTTCCACTGTAAGACGTATGAAGAATAGTAGTAAATTATACTACTCAATATGATTAATTTTAATTTAAAAGGTAATAGAAAGTGAAATTTATTATTTTTAAATCATTATACAAACACTACAACATAAAATTATTTTGTAATCCCATTTCATGAAATTGGTAAATAATGAATTATGTTTATTGATATAAAATAATATAAATATATTACCTATTATTCTAGTAATATAAAAAAACATATGAGCTTAATATTTAAAATGGGAAATCGGTAAAATATAAAATTGTAATCGACAATAATGTATATTGTCTTTAATTCTAAATAAACTCCTCAGGTTCTCTCGGAGCATCCAAGTCTCTGTAATGAACAACTGGTCTGTAATCAGTACCACTACCACCCCTGTAAAAATATTTAAAGAAATAATGTACAATTATTAAAAAGTATAAAAATTGCATACCTTGATCTAGGTGGGTAACCCCTTTGAGGCCTTTGCGAATATTGATTGTAACGAGAAGGCATTCCGTAATTGTATCCATAAGAAGCACCGTAGCTTCTAAAATAAAATACTATTCTAAATGTTGTCAAGTAAATTTTAACGCAAAGTTTTATTTCAGCTTTCCTTTTTTTATTGTAATTGTTAAGAAAATCAAAATTTTATTGAAAAATAAAAACAACTCTTAACAGAAACAGAGTATATACTTTCAAATTTTATTTACTTACGGAGGGTGTGAATAGGAAGGTGTTTCTTCCCTTTTAGGTTGAGGAGCCTCTGCTAACATTGGTCTTTTGGGGTCTTTCAAATAATTATTAAAGAACTCAACTTCTTTTTTGACTTCTTCAATTTTCTCAGCATGTTTATTGAATATATGCTTACGTACAAAATCTGGTCCTAAATGCAAAAATTATGTGTTAATAAATTATGTTTATTAAAATCTAAAAGTACCTTTGAATTTTTTTCCTGATAATGGGCAAAGCCATTTATCTTTTGCCAATTCCCGTGTATTTGCCTGCACAAATTTGTCAATTTCCATATCAACATCTTTTAATGACAAATTGATTAGTTTGGATTCATTTTTTGATGTATCATCTTTAGTTTGTTTGTCAGGTAAGAAATTTGACATTTTTGATTCTATAGGAGCACCGATAAATTGAGATACATCAGCCTAAAATAAATAATTATAATCAAACTTATTTTTATCTAGCAATAAAAATTACTTTAGCATTGGGATGAGGTCCTCGAGCATGCAAAATTCCACACCTATTCGGCATTTCATCCTCATTTGGATATTCACAATGATTGTAATAATCCACAGAATGTACTATGCGCAAATATAAAATAATTTTATCGAGCACTGGAATTAAATTTTCATCTCTTTCTATGGTTGTTGTTGTATCTTGATTATCGGAAGTTGGCTCTAAACCTAATAACTCTTCTTCTTCGGCACTTGCTTCTTCAATTAAATAGTCGGTAATATTATGCAAAACGGGATTATTGCTAACTAGTCCAAAGGTCTAAAATATTACAAAATTAAACTAGTGAAATTAAGTGTAAATATTAAAGTTTACCTGTTGTGTCTTTTCTAATTTACCGTCTTCATCCAACCATAGACCAGCTTTACTATCGAGATGTAGAACTACTTTTGCGGAAATACGTATATCTGAACGAACAACTTGTTTGTGTGCAGTAATTCCGTTGACTGGACGAATGCGTCGACTTAAATCTCTATTCACAATAGCCCCCAACTCACAATCCCGTAATCTTATATTGTTTAAATTCCAACAAATCTCTTTTATATTGGCATCTCGTTTAAATGTAACCCATCCTCTTCTTAACCATCGTCGTTCAGGTTGAGGATCAGCCAGAGCAACTCTCAAGAATCCATCATATCTATGATAAAATGTACATTATATAATACAACCTACAATTTTGGACATTTTCTAATAAGTTCATTACCACGGGAAAACAACACCTAACTCAGTTTGCTCAATTTTACAGAATGAAAAGAGTTTCTAAAAATTATAGACTTTACAGAAAGCGGCGTTCTATTTTAGGTCGTACAGTGGTCTTTTTGACAAAATTGAAAAACTAAGTTTACCAGTTCGTACAGAAAAATAAAACTGAAGCCATTAATACTAAATACTCAATCTGACCAAAAGGTGGTTATAATGTGGCAAATACGATATATAAGAAAAATAAAAATTAAATTTTTAATTACCTTGAACACATAGCTTCAACTTCTTGCCTAGTAATTGTAGGTGCTAAATTTCTCAAAAATATTGAGGTTGTTTTGTGTAGTGCCTTGGGCTTCTCAATTTTTTCTTCACTTTTCTCTTTTGGTTCTTCACTCAAATCAACTTTTGTATTCTCTTCTTTTTCTTTCTCATTTTTTTCTTCATCCGAATCACTACTGCTACTCGAAGAACTGCTACTACTACCAGAATATGACCTCTTTCTCTTAGGTTCTAAAACATGAATAAATAGATAACATAAAAGTAATCATCCTAAAAATTCTTTTACCTTTTTCTTTTTCCTCTGGTTTGTTTTCTTCATTGTTTTCAGCATCATCCGGTTTGATGTCCACTATTTTATCTTCCTCCATTTTTTCTTGTTCCCCAATTTTATCATCTTCCACCTCTCCAGATTCTTTATTAGTGTCCACATCTTCCACAATTTCTGGTTCAACCTTTTCACTCTTCTCATTTACAATTTCTCCTTTCTCCTCACCTTCTTCAACTTCATCTTGATTTTCATTAGTTTCTTCTTCATTGCCATTAGCCTTCACTTCCTCTATTTTTGGACTTTCTTCATTTGTTATCTTGCTCAATTCTTCGTCTTCCTGACTATTGTTAATAGTTATTGTTTCTTTAATTTCTCTAATTTCTTCTTTTTGTATTAATTGTTCTTGCTTTTTCTTCAACAAATCTAAAGAAAAGGAAAAAACGATGATTAAGAAATTTGAATACGTGTCAAGCTATAATGACAATTTAACTAAATTCTAACTTGACTATATAAATTTTGGTTAGGCCGAACCTAAAAGAGAAGGCAAATATTCGGTTACGTTTTCGTAAAAATCGTGTTTCAATCGAACACCACAAATAATTAACAAAAATTGTATTTGCGTGTTTACAAAAATTGTGATTTATAAGAAAGAAAACAAAAAGAATTGAGTTGAGTGCCAAAGGATCTGTAACATCAAGGATTGTATGCACACACTGATGCAGTCACATGACCCTGACACACATCAGTTCATTTCCCAATAAATCCAGGCTGCAGAGCCATTGTATAGATGTTTACACATCCAAAATACAAAAAATAGTTTAATAAATATCAAAAAAATTATAGACATTAAAAGAAAAATATTTCTAACAGATTTGCAATTTATTAAATAAAATTCTTTAGGGGCGTTTTATATGACTTCACAACTAAAAAGAAGAAAAAGTACCTTTAAAGTACATTTTAGAAAAAAAACTTTTTTATAAGTATATTTTATATTTTTATTATGCGTTGTCGAAAAATTACTAATCAACTAATTTTGCATAAAAATTTCAAAACAAGTAAAATTGGAATACAGGGTGAAGCGCGTAATAACTTTTTGAAAAAAAGTTGTAAAATATATGTTATACATTTCCATTTTAACAAATAAGCAAGCAATAACAAATATTGACATACATAATATACTTTTCTTAGTGGACTCTAAGTCTTCTACAACTTCTACGTCCCAAGCCACAACGCAAATCTAAATTTAAATTGTAATAAGTCACATGACAACGAACAGCCTTAATATAGTAATTTACAAAAAAAATATTAAAATTGCAACTTATAACAAAGTTGCAACTTTTGATTAAATAAACTATTAAAAGTTGGTAATTTGAATAGAAGAAAAATAAGGACCTATAGCAGTAAAAGTGCAATTTCTAACTATGAAATTCATAAATGTTCAATTGGAAACAGCAAACTTTTAGATATTACAGATTTGGTGAAATTGTCTCTTTAAAAATAGCCAATTAGAAAAAAATATAAAAAATTTCAATTCATAACAGAAAAATTACATTGATTAATTGCAAATTGCCAAAAATGAACTGTCTTTTGTCTGCACATAAACAGTCTTTAAATTATTATTATGTAAAATCTATATACCTGCATATTCAGTTTCCAGGACAGAAATATCTTCATCAGTTCCACCTTCCAATTTGATTACAACTGTATCTAGTAACTTAACCAATTCATCCGTTTGCGCACAATCAATACTAACTTCTCCCAATTTTCCACCAGTCATAAGGTCCATAAATACTTCAACTCGTCTCTTAAAAAATAATTTGAATGTGATTAATAGGATTATTATCAATTCATATAAATATTCATTTAAAAAGCGTTAAAGAAACTGGTAAAAGGTTGTAATTCTCTTATAATTATAGTTAGAAGGCATACAAACTTTTATCATAATGCATTACAAGATACAACATTTAAAATTGCATAAAAACCTGATGTTTCTATTTTGAAGGTTGTAACGTTTAACCTTAACCCCAGCAATTTGAGGAAATATAAAATGAAAAATAAAATAAAAATTGTAAATATTTCTATTTGTGGTGTATATTTCCTTTAATAAATGAGAGAATTTAAAAGTTTAATTAATAGTAAACAAACATTCATCTTAGCCTGTTTATCCTTAATAATAATTAGCAAGTTAGCAAAATCTTTATTAGTTACGAGATAATAATGTTAGTTGTTCCACAACATAACAATTTTTCTTATAGAATATGCATGATTAATTATTTTAGAGAATTGTAAAAAACAACTTTATTCGTATACAAAGTAAACAAAGTTAAAAATAACTCATTTTTATTATAAATATACTAATACTGCGATCATCAAGATTTTTTAATTGAAGTTTGAATTTTTAATGTAACTAATTATACTTATTGTTTATTAATTATTAAAATAAAAGCATACTCATAAGTTCTAAAAGTTTTTGAATAGTTACCTTCAATGCATTCATTTGTTCGTCCTTTCTTTTAACGGAATCTTCTGGATGGTATTTCAAACGGAACCTACAAATAAGAAATGAAAGAAAAAATACATTGATGTTTGATTGATTCAGAAAATGAGGTGAACATTCACACATCAATCTATGTTTTTGTAAATAAAAACATCATATTTTTAATAAACTGCATTTGGTTTATGTTTGCATGTTATCTTCAATTAAAACATAAAGTAAATGCAATTAATAACAATTGAAAAATGTATGAATATAATTTGAATTATTCATAATCTTCAAGGTTCAAATAGTGCATTCATACCAGAGACATACAATGAAATTTAAAAAAATAAAACAATTAAATGTAAACGTATCTCCTTAAACGTTCATCTCACCTGTTAATTAAAACCCTAACAAAGTATCGCGAAAAGCATATGCATTGCGCGCATAGCTTTATAATTTGCGGTAATTAATATAATCCACATATTGTGTTTCATATATAACATGGCATAAGTCACAAGTTTAACGAAGAAGTTGTACACGCACAATTAACACATAATTATATTTTACGAAGTTGTCAGGTAGGCTCGTATCAATGCTGTAGAGAAAAAGTTATATAAAACAATATATATGGGGGGCTTTAGATTACATGGCTTATGAAATAAAATGAAATAATATTAACCACTCATTTAAAGAAAACAATGTCTTATAGGTTAATACTAATTTCAATTAATAAGTTAAAATTGTTATAAATTTAAAATGGATATAATATACAAATTATAACACACTTGTGAAACTTACCATTCATCATCTTTATGTGAAACAAAGAATTCATTAAGCTGTTGCCGCTGGAATTCCAATTTATAATCGTTATATTTTTCAATTGCTTCATTATCAGATATATTATCATCCTGTGTTGCCAAAAATGCTTTAAACGACATCATCGGTGGTTGTTGCCCTTCAACGTTACCTGGGACAGGTTCCCTATAAAATAAACAAAATGACATAAATAGCTGTCAAAAATGCAAAAAAATATAGTTAAAACAAACAAGCTAAAATTAAAAAAAAAAAGTATAATAACCAAACTTCAAAACCGTTGTTTTCTGTGCAAACACCAAAACCACCAGTAAAAAGTAACCGTTTTCAGATTTTCGATGAATATAACACAAAAAAAACAATTCTTTGTTGTTTTAGTGAAATATTTAATAAAGCTGGTAATATCAAGATTTATTATTTAATAATGTAATTCTTAAAATAAGTTGATTGACACACACCTGCTAAATATATTTATAATTAATTATACTAAATAAATTTTGTTATATAATTAATACTATTTAAATTTTGTTATATAGTTCATTTATATTCATGAGAAGTATAGACCACACAATTGTAAGAAAATGTAAAAAAAGGTTAATTGTATAAATGTACAAGGTGGCAAAATTTCTACGTTAGGCTATTTTGGAAACTCTAAATGTTAGATAAATTTTGATAAGGTTATTTTGAGCTAATTTTGCGAGATGAGTTTAATGGCGGTAAAAGGTTTTTTACATAATTTTTAGTTTCCAAAAAAAAAATCTTCCAAAATCAGTAATTTTCTATTATGGCCTCAATTTGGTGTATTTCTTAAGTTATGGAAACAAGACTAACAGATCATCTTATGGTCACGTTTTTGCATAGAATCCAGTGGCGTAGTTAGTATTTATTTCCAACTTTAAATTTTTGAGATATTTGATCAACTTTTCTTTTTCAAATGGAAACTACAGTGTGCTATATTTTTATAAAATATAGATAAAGATTTGTTAAAACTAGGAGACAGATCCTACAGACGAGCATTATGATAATATTGACAATGAAAGTCCAGAGTTAAATAATACAAACCAGAATGAAAAGAATGACGAGGCAGTTAAAAGTTTCAATGTGTGCTTAAAGTAGGCAAAAGAAACTAACATGATGTTCTTGTACTTCAAAAAGAAACTGCTTTTATAATGAACCAGAAAAGAGTCAAGCAAACAACAATGACAAAATAATATAAATTAATATTTAATAAGCATGCTTTTGTTTTAAATATTTGTTGCTTATTTACAATTATCTAGTTGTTTTGAATTAAATCTTTCCGTTTTCAATTTTAAAAAAACCCGTAAATGTACTAATGTTTTTCTAGTTTTTTATTTATAATATGAGGCCATAATTTGTAAAACTTAGCAATCGGCAACAATATAAAAATTCACTTTTCAGTGAATATTATATATGTCAGCATCAAACACTGAAATCTGTCGATCCCTATAATGACACGCCGTTACGGGGATTGCCAGCAAATAGTGTAACAACCAAAATATGCTATTTTAGTCTCTGTTTATCAGGGGTTATACACACCCTCACTCCGATTTAAGCTGATATTTTTATAAATTATTGTCTATATTGTCGTGTTATATAGATAAATAGAAACTAAAATACAAAAATTTATGCTGCCTATACAAAAAAAAACTAGTTGCAAAGTGCATACCAAAGAAGAGAAACACATATGTGTTTGTTGAGCAGAATGGTTTTTGTTTCGGTTTCTTGTTTTGTCCCTTCGGCGAAAACCTGGCATTATATTATATATATATTATAATTATATATTTCAGTTAAAATTTGTTTCATGCTTCTAATAAAACCATATTAATAAACCATTTCAAGTTAACTTATTTATCAAAATACAAGTTAAAGTACATATTTAACACTTAAGTCTCACATCTAACGTGCTTGTTAACATATAAGGATTTATCCGTAATGCTCGATGTGCAACGTCTAAAATTCAGGCATTTTTGACTCTCGGGGCTCAAAGATTGTGTGTTTAATAATGAAAATTAAGAAAATTGCTTTCGTGTTCATATAAATAAAAGAATAAACTACTCTGTTATCAAATTAATTTTTTTAAGTATAATATTTTCTGCAATTGACATTTAAAAAATACATATTAAATCTTGTTTAGGCAAAAACAAAGGCATTTGTTATGCAGATAATTAAACATCTAATCCGATATCCTGATAGATTATTGTTTTCTAAATAATTGTCAGTAAAGAAAAATTAAATTAATAAAAAGATAAAGTCACAATCATTTGAGAGCTACACCATATTGCCATCTGTATGAACTGCATACTGAACATTTCACGTATTCAGGAATATTTGAACCTCTTTATGCACCAATATAAGTGGCGTCGTAAATCATGTCTCGGCACCTAGCCCCTTAATTTAACAATCAAAATCCTTATCGCATGTTGAATATAAATTTTTATCGTTGTCCATATGAATGACATATGTCACTGAGATAAAGATGTAAATAATCCATAAATCTTAACAAAACTTATACTGTATATACTATTATTACCACTACAAGACAACACAAAATTTCACCGTTTTCTTTTTCATTTAAAACGTTTGTTTTTGTTGTCGAACAATTTTGTTCATAGTAAACCACAAGTTTTGCAATTAATGACCCAATATATTGTTGTATATAAATATTTTGTAATTAGTTACACGATTAAAGTTAATTTTAATTTTCACTTGATAGCGCTTCTTAAGGTGCGTTTATGGTAGAGTAACGATAACTGATATCAACAATATTAACATAACAAAAAAAACTAATACATTGAATTGCATAAACCTGTTTATCAGATCCAATAAGATCAACGATAACTATCGTCCGATTTTTGAAAATACAATTTACTAGTTTCCTGAGCTATGATTTTAACTTCGCAATTATCGCTTATCGTCGTTCGAACATAAATGGTAAATTTATAAGTGCTGCCAACTATTTATCACAGAAACCAATCGAATGCACCGACATCTCTAATAAAAAAAAACCAATACAAAAAAGAATCACACAAACATTTAGAGTAATTGCATCTGAATCTTACTGGTTCTCCGTCAATTATAATAATAATATAGATATATAATTTTTAAGTTTATGTCATAATACTTGCTTTAGAAAACTACAGTACAACCAACTTAGCGTGGCCTATGGAAAACGTTTTTACAAAACGATAGAAAAAAATGTATAACAGAAGAGAGGTCTTGAGTATGCTCAAACACAAAACCAACACTAATTTTGTCTTTGTGGATACTCTGGACCTTTCGTGTTATACGACCTTTGCTATCATCTCGTGTAAAAAATAAAAAAATTATATAAAACCTAGATTACGGTTTCAATTTTAATTTGATAATTTTTCAGTCATAACTTACCTATGTGCAGGTTGGTGATAGGAAGGATAGTGATTATAGTAATTATCTCCGTAAAAATCATTTCTCAATCGCTTCGCAGGCGGTTCAAAGCTAGGAGAATAACCACGATCCCTCACCCTACCACCATAATCACGTGCTCTTGGTCTTGACCATGCATCTCTTTAAAAATAAACAGAATTACTCAATTATAAAATAAATTATACCCGGTAAAATACCTTTCGGGCCACTCATCTCGAGCTCGAACTTGTCGATCTGTTCCTCTATAACTTGCTTCAGCACGTTCTCCTCTAAATTTATCACGTCTTTTCCGATCGTATTCATCTTCACTGTCGCCCATCTTGAGAACAATTATGTATTTAGAAAATGTTAATAAACAACCAGAAAATAATGACGTTTCACTTATGTACTTTCCAATGCATAAAATACTTTCAAAATGATTATATACTGCAATTACTTACTTTTACCTTATGGAATAGTTTATCGGTATCGGATTTATTGTAAATTTGCACAGAAAAACACAATTGAATCGGATGAAATAGGTTATTAATATGGCGGTAGAAAACTTTTGCCGAAAAACCACCAATCTTGCTTGTACAAGCTAGCGGCGCATTCGTTTGGATTTGGAAGATGACGCGAATGACGCGATGCCGCTGACGCCGTTACACACACTGTTGCCGTTGTTGAAACAAGGTAATACTGAACATAGCAACAGACTGCAGTGTTGCCAAAACAACAAATTTGAATACCAATCATACAGGCCCTTTACATAGTTAAGTATAAATTTAAGAATAAAATTCAATGGATATT
Organism: Tachinus sp. AB-2021; assembly: GCA_030264575.1. Classification (NCBI taxonomy): domain Eukaryota; kingdom Metazoa; phylum Arthropoda; class Insecta; order Coleoptera; family Staphylinidae; genus Tachinus; species Tachinus sp. AB-2021. Next base: position 1,300 of record JARJEC010165485.1, on the reverse strand, counting down.
ATATAAAACACCTAATAACGGACGAACATTAGTTTCATACTTTTATAAATTAATCACATCGTACGTATGGAATTAATTGATGAAATATCCGCGAATATTTAAAATATTTTGTTTGTTGTAACAAAAGGCAAATTTTTGCTATTCTACAAAAAATTGATTGAAAGGTAAATGTCAAATAAGTGAGGTTACCGTTTTATTATATTTAATAATATAATATATAATACATACTATAAATATATTTTATTATAAAACATTAAAACATATTTTATATTACCTACATCATTATTAAATTGTTAATAAATTTTTTTTTTTAATTTATTATCTAATTAGTAAAACCGACGCAAAAATAAAATACTAATAAAATAAATAAAAAATTAGCAAAACGTTCAAAATTACATCCAATAAAACACTAACATTATTTATCCGTTGTATATTTTTTTGAGACATCCGGATAAAAGCGTTGCAGTATGAAATGAAAATCTAGATTTTTTGCGGATTAGTGGCGACCATTTTATCCGCACAAAAATATCTGCAGTTCCGCAGTAGCCTGAACGAGGCTTTACTATGGTAAGGTGGTTACAGTTATTACTTTGTTTTTGCGAGTTGCGGTTATTGAGGAGCAGTGCTATGACGTCACTGATTACTACATACACAAAGTTATCAAAAAAATTTATCAAAAAAATGTATCAACAATAAAGACTTAGAATTTCGATTCCCCACATTATAATTATTATACTGCTATGTTTATTAAATCCGAATATAATTTTTGCACAAAACACTCCCGAAAGGGTATATTACAATATAGAACTAAAAATAAGTGAGTGTGCGTGGAACACACGCAGTAGAAATAAAACCTTTAATATAATTATTATTATTATAATATAATTATACTGAAAATTAAATGTCAACGTCAGTGTCATATTTTTGAAGTGAAATATTTATATTGAAATATTAGTCCAAAAAAGAGGAGAAATGAAACGTAAACCAATTAAGGGGAACGGGTGGGGATACAGGCGGTGACGAATGGTAATGAATGACAGGGGACCCGTGCATTCTCTTGTTTGATGTTCCAATTGAAACGGCTACCATTTGGTTATTAAAATTTCCTGGAAACGGGCGCAATCGCGTTTGATAGACAATTGGCATTAGTTTTTCTGGCTTTTCAAATTCGGTGCATTGTGATTTAAAACTTGATTTTTTGTAATTTTTGAGTCTATTTTTATGACATTTCAAAATAAGGTTATTTATATAAAATGTACTCTTTGAGTTAGACTATTTTTTGCAATAAACTGGAAATTGT
>JARJEC010165479.1:0-19677 GCA_030264575.1 Tachinus sp. AB-2021 | reverse complement strand
GTTTAATGAATATAGGAGAAAATCAGCGAAGTGGCTGACCCCTGGTGTTACATTTTGAACTGTTCAAATGGGGAAAACAAAGCCCACGTAATATGTCAGAAATTTAACCTAATACATATTTACTAGTGCAGAGTTGTCTTTTGTTGACCTTTTTGGTTATAAAAATTAAGTATTTTGGGGAATTTTTTCTTTAAAACTAGATCACTTCACAATGATTGGGACTACTGATCACGTGGGTTTTGTTTTCCCATTTGAACATCTTAAAAGCGCCATCTATTGGTTCTTGATTTTTGCCTATAACCAATCAAGATTCACGTCATAAATTTATCTGTCAAACCATCATAAACGTCTATGGGATAAAAACAATAATCTTGTTATTTTTAGTGTTCAGAACTGAATTTTACGCACCTGGAAAAAACATAAACATTATAAAATTCCTAGATTTTTTTGCGCGATTTTAAAAATCCTTAATCATTGTTGCTATTGCTGTATAACTCAGTAATAAATCCTATAGCAAAAATCTGACAAATCATGACATTAACAATATATTTATATTCTCATTATAATTTTATGAAAACTAATAACATGTGATTAAATAATGCACCCATTTATACTAAAAATAGCTATTTTTAGAAAAACAAATTTCATATGTATAATGTTTCCTTAAGGTATTCTTTCAAATTTTTATATTCCTAGTATTTTTGCAAATTTACTAACTTTAATCTCCAATCTATTCGATAACAAAAACCTTTTCGTCGTCGTCAACAATACCCACTTTTAAGTTTAAGTTATAAATTTAGTTGTATTTTTCATATAAACAATCTTGGTTTTATCACCACTTTCAATAAAAATACCGTTGTGAATAATTTTGTTTTTGCATGGAAACTCTTGTTCAAAAGAATTTGTGATGATTAACGTTTTTTATATGAAAAACGTTTTGGTGGAATATCTCTTCTAATTGATTGGGTTTCTTGAAGCTTGACAAATTTATTGGGTATATATGAAATGAAATACTAAAAGATCAGGTTTTCCATACCCTTCATAACGCATAACACTATTAATAACATCAGTGACAGACGGCAATCATTTGTTAAAGCTCAATTGGGTAAAGCTCAAAATAATGCAAATACATCTCGGGCATCTTTATCCATTTTCTTCTTCACATTAATTGTAACTTTTGACACTTTTGTACGTTTATTATTTGTTATTGTATATGGTACAGATAAAATTTGATGTATGGATTCTTCTATATTTTCCGAATCTAATATATTGACTAGATTAAATTTGTAACTGAGTAAAAACAGAGCATCTAATTCTATTATATGATGAGATGAAAAAATTTATTAGTCACATTTATATACATTTTATATTAATCCTATCAGATTTTGTTTATTTGGCTTGACTTAAATTATCGTTGCAACTACATTAAAACCTATTGACATATCATCTAATTATCACCTTTACTCAAATACAAATTCAAATGCAAATGGATTCCTGGGAGCAACCAAACATTTTACACCGATTCAAAAACCATCTGATCACTGGAGTTTTTGTTGATTTAGCCAACGAACACAATTTCTTCTTATCATCGTCGACTTTCAAATTATTAATCAAATCATGCTTGAATTCCAAAGCAGTAGCAACATGCATGCTTTTTAACGCCGATTCAATATGTGTTCATATCGTCAATCCATTATTAACTTCATGTTCGTGACACTTTCATATTGAATTATCGATTAATCTCTGGCATGAATCGACGTAACATAAAGCAACTTCTGAGAGTTTTCATAAAAAGGTAAATGTACAAACCCGCCAGCTACAGGGCCTTTATTTTGTATACGTACTGAATATATTTGACGCGATGTCCCTGTTATTAATTTAATTGAATCTAGTTGTTTGCAGAGAGAATTTTTGCAAATATTCCTCCGTGTGCCATTTTGGTATTCACAGTTGGGGGCATTTACGATTACCTAGTCTAGTCGATTTACAGATTTGCGTGACGTTAAATTTGACCTTGAAAAACACCCCCATAGAAGTTTAACTTCAAAACATTTTTTGAGATTAATTTATTCTATTCTTATTTCACCAACCAATCAGAATCTGTATATTTAAAAAAATCGACCAATGGAATTGATTTCTAGTGATAAAAATGGCTATCAATAGGTGGTAAAAATCGATAAAACTACATCTTGCTTTTACAGAAATAGAAGGCTGATTCCGTGACACACGAGGTTGATTTTATACCAGGCTATTTTTTATGAGGCTCAAACCTATTTTCCATTAGAAAATTATTCTTGAATTAAGGGACAAAATTTTGATGTGAAATAGATTTTCGTAAAAAAAAAATTTACCCGGTAAAAAATTGACCTTGTGTATTAATACCTTATTATTCAATTTAAACAACTGGAAAAATCTTTCTTAAATTCCAAAAAATATAAAAGAAACTATTTTTTGTAAAACATATACAGTTTGCTATTTTAACCAAATTTAAATTTGAAATGATTTTGTCAACATTGAAATTTGCCTATAATCATAGCAGTATTTGTGCGAAATTTATTATTGTGAATGAATTGAAATGTTAATTAACGTTGTTAAATCATAAAATATAATGACAAATGTCAATAATTCGCGTAAAAATGTTTAGAAATGCACCAAAATAGAGAATTTTTTAAATGGCGAGTAATACTGAGAAATTGTTCCGAAATTTAATGTTAAGTAAGCTATGAACATAGAAATTTAGAAATATTGCAACAACTTTTTATGAAATTTGAATTCATATTTTTATTAAAATTGAAAAATATATCTAAATAATGCAATAATAAATGTATTCTATTTTCAGTTACTCTTAGAACATTTAGAATGCCTCGTTTCGAGGCACGAACGTTCCCTGAGGATGACGGTGGTGAAGCGACAGGCGGCCGCGCAATCCGGAGTGTCCAGCGAGGTGGAGGTTCTGAAAGCACTCAAGTCCCTCTTCGAACATCACAAGGCGTTAGACGAGAAGGTAACAAATCGATCTCCTATTCCGTCTCTTTTTTATAAATTATTATTTCTTTTATTGAAAAGGGTGTAAAGGTAAATTGCTTTGATTGCAGGTCAGGGAGCGACTGAGGGTAGCGTTAGAAAGAAATTCAACTTTAGAAGAAGACTTAGCTTTAACCAAAGAAGAAGTAAGTGCAATTAATTTTCATTTATACAGAGATAACATTATCATCAATCTCAATTTACAGCTTCATTTTGTTTATTTTATTCATATCAAAATTATTTAATTTATTGTTTTCTTTTACAAAATATCCAGAACAAGTTGTTTTAATAAGTTAGAAGTTAATATGTTTGTAACTAATTATTGATTTTTTTGTTCATTTCGGAATTTATCACTCTTTCTTCAGGAAACTATAAAATATTTTTAAATTTTACAATTATTATACATCGCTCCTTTTACTAGTATAGTTGTTTTATTTAATTATATTTTTTATTTTACTACGAACAAAATTCTAACGCATTCATAAGAAGAGCATTTAATATATTACTTTTGGTGTTAATTAGCTTCCTAATCTGATTAAATACAAAGAAAGTATATAGTAAATAAAAATAAACTTATAGGATTGATTTTTTTACGTTGATATAATTGCAATTTTTCGTTATTAAATTCGCCCGGAAAAGTTGTTAAAAATGTTTGTGCGGTCTCTAAAAGCTTCAGCGGGACGGTATTTATTAATTCTTTCCACATCTTTGAGCAATAAATTTAATCTCGCCTCTGTTTTATTTTCACATCTTAACTGTTTATTACTCATAACTCGATTTTATCGCAGATTACGCATTGAATAGTAAACAATATTTGTCCTGTAATGTTTATATAATCTAATTTGATTCGATTTTTTTTAATAAAACAATAATTCAAAATTGATTTTTACAACAATTGGCTAGGTTTTCGAAATAAAAATATCATTTTTCAGTTGCAACAATATAAACTCGGAGGTCCACCCTCTAATGTACCTGCTGTAGAAGATAAACCAAAAGAAAATGGCCAGATTGAATCCGGGGACCAAGTCACAAACAACTCGTCACTTAAGGTCAGTTTTGGGGTGCGGAAATCGTTAATCATCCTTCAGCACATAATCAGATCTCATTTCTCTGTAGGCATGCTTGAAAGAAAGAAAAATCAAACCTTTTCTTTCCTGTCGGTGTGGATGTGTGTTTGTATGCGTGTATGGGTGCTATCGGATAAGATTAATTAGCTACTCTTTAACAGGAAAAAAATTGTCTTCAAAAATATTTTAAACTTTAACTTAATCTGAAAATTTATTAAAATAATGAGAATTTTGGTATAGCACAGATGAGTTGTTTTGAATAAAAAATCTATTAATTAAGCTGATTTTTGTTGGGTTAGTTTTGGAATTTTAATGGTCGAATCGGAAGCATTTTTCTAATCTGCGAAAATGGTTTAATCTGGCAAAAATGCCCAATGTTGGGAAAAAATCGAGTTTATATAAATATTATTCTAATCTATTAAACAATTTAGAGCAATATATTTTTTGAAGAAACACCAATAAAAGAAACTCTTTGCTACAGTTAAATTAATCCGAAACATCCCATGCACACATATCATACTAAATGTGATCCATAAAAATATTTTTCTTAAGTCTCAGCTTTATTTTATACTTATTATTGGACCAAATTGGCTTTCAATTACATCCCAGAAATTCTCGCATTCAGCTTACATCCATCCCATTATTATACCATAGTACTTACATAATAAAATCTGCGCATGTTGATACAAAATCGGATTGATGTTGTGATGTGGCATGTTTGTGTGGTACCATAGGCTGCTGGAAAACCTCGACTGACAAACGGAGGTGTTGATTCGGAAACTGATAGCGCGGCTCGTATCGCCGATCTTCAGACTGCTTTAGAACAACAGGTAAACACGACAAAACAAATTAAAACTCAAACACAAAATGAAATATTAAATAATAGACATCAATTGATTATTATTTCTGATCCACAGACTGGTGAGATAAGCACGTGGCAGCGGCGCGTTGCGGAAATGACGAACCGCGTCGGCGAGTTGGAGGAGAACCTTGCCAAAACACAGAAAGAGCTGCTCAAGGCGCAGGATTCCAACTCAAAATTGCAGCGCGATTTGAGAGAAAACGTCGCGCAAAAAGAGGACCAGGAAGAACGAATCACAACCTTAGAAAAAAGATACCTCAGTGCCCAAAGAGAGTCGACTTCTTTGCACGACCTCAACGAGAAACTTGAACAGGAATTACAACATAAGGAAGCACAATTAAAAGTATTCAATCGAAACTTTATCTAAAAAGATTAGTTATTTTTTATATTTTTTTTAAATTCCAGTTACAAGAAGAAAAGATAGCTGCGATCCAAGAGAAATTAGAATTAGCCGAACAGAAATTAGCACAATATTCCAAATTGCCAGAAATTGAGGAGCAGCTCAAGCAACGCATGGAGGCGTTGACGCAGGTGAGGAGCCAGGTACGCGCTCCAAGCTCACATTCTATTACTATATATTTTATAATACAACCCTCTTTTAGCACCTTATTTTTGTCTAAACCTACCACTTTTAGTTGTTAATATCCAAAATGTCGAAATTTATTAGAAATCCTTTTTGATTAGAACTGTTATTATTATGGTGCACTCTCGCGGTCAATTTGTTACTTCTTGATGTTAATGTTTGAACGAAAACGCTTTCAATGTTAGATGAAAAGCTTGGTACTATAGAAGTGAGTCTTGAGAGTTACTACCTCCCACTACTACAGTTTTTTTTAATTTTCTTTATTATTTTTTTATTATTTTATGTAAGTGTACGTGCATGCTCCTAAGCTATTGATTAATTGAAGGATTTCTAATGCAATTGTTTCTATCCACGTTTTTCCTTTCTGATTACACTATACCGTTTGTTGACGGAATTTCCGTATATAGGACAAGCCTTCGGCTTTACTCGGCCGGAGGAGGGGACCGACGGATACATTCCACTCGCGTGTCGCGACCTATTTAAATCTTGCAAAATAATTGTAATAAATTGATGGGATTATTGTTCAAGTTATTTAAAATAAAACGATTCTCTAAACTAAAATTAAAAATCTAATAAATTTTAATTTAAAAAATACTTTAAATTAATAATAAAATCTTTAACACAACTGTCAACTCTACTAAATAAAATGTTTCAAAATAAAATAATAAACGTGGATTCCTCAGTAAACACTATGTTTTCAATAAAATTATTATCTGCATTTGCACGTTCTATTGCTCTCTTAGAAAATTCCATTCCACGATACTGGTCTTCAGGGAAAATTTCCCGATGGGTTTGGTATTTGTAGGAATGATATTTATGTTTTTTTTTAGAATCTTGTGAACTTTACCCACACTAATATTTGTTTCTACTGAAATTTTACGAATGCTCAAATTTGAATCTTCTCCGATCATTGAACACACCATTATTTCCTGCATTTCGGCATTTTCGCGTATTGTGGATGTTTGATGGCATTTACAACCTACAATGCACCTTTTCTCCTTGATGTTTGCAAATACTGCTGCTATCGTCGACAAGCAAGGTATCTCGCTATCGGGATATTTTGCAGAAAATAAAACCCTTATCTGGCGCAATGAATGGCCTTGAAAAGATAAAGAGATGATTTCAATTTTTTCGAGTGTAGTTTTATTAAGTTCAATATTATTTTTATTTTTCATTTTATTTTATTTTATTTTATTTTCTTCTGCAAAAGAGATGACGGCAAATAACAAAAAAAAGCGAGAAATAAAAGCCAGCTGACTTTAATGGTCCAAAAAATAATTGCTGCATTGCGAAAATGTGAGCAAGAAAGAGGTCGCAGCAAAACAAAAAAGAAAAATGTTGACGTTAAATATTATGACTGAGCAAGTTATTATTTCCACGCCGCAGTCTGTATAAGTACAATAGAATTGGCGGCTCGGCTTCGCCGGTTAACTCTCTAGCCCGAATCGAGCTAAAGCTAGGCCTATGTACGACAATCCCGTGAACAAACGGTACATCAACTCTAATTAAAATTTGAGAATTTTATATGTTAAGTTTTTGGTATCGATTTTAAAAGCCCCCATAACTGATTTTGGTATATTCTATGTGAATTTTTGTACATTTGAATATAACAAGTTTTTATAAAGCTAAGTGCTAACATATCATCCGATTGGTTAAACAAAAAAGTCTGATTTGCGATTTATTCTAAGTGAACTGGAATACATCAGAATGTAAATAAATATTGTTTTTGGTTGTTAATTATGAGTAGGTACCTAATAGCATCTACAATTTTTTTGGAACAATTGTAATTGATTTCATGTTTGAGAAAATATTAGGCGCAATAGAATAAACGCTTTTTATATATTTCTTCTGGAGAGGCCATAGTCGTCAAAGAAGCAACTTCTTTGATCGGATAAAAGGGTTTTTAGTGCCAATACTGAAATATACCTCTTTCGATTTTACATTCTGGGTAGCATAAAATATAGATTTATAGTAGACTAAAGGGAAAAATCTTTATTTTATTTGCGATTGAAGAAGATACAGTATTCTGCGAAGTAACTCGAGATATTCAACAACATATAATGTAGCCCAAGTTCCAGATTTACACTCAATGCGTTAAGCGGATTTTGTTTTATATGAGTTTCAGCGTAAAATTCGTGAAATGGTGTTTAGAAAGCTGGAAACAGATATTTCCTAGGCCCATTTATCCGAACAATACTTTCAAAAAGTCTACCTAACACCTGTGTTGTTCGTTTGGTTAGGCAATAATAATATTAATAGGTTAATTTATTATAACCTAAACTATGATATAGTTAATAAAATTTTATCCGGACTGTGAATGGTAGATAAATAAACCTTATTAAATTGGTTAGTGGCAACTCTTTAATACTTTTTTTATGGGCCTAAACATTTTTGATTTAGTCATTGCAGCGCCGCAAGGTACTCCACGTATTATATCCCCAAATTTTACGTACCTCTGGAATACAAAGTTGATAGAGTTTATCATCTTCATGGATCACGTAAATTAACTCATCATGTATTACACATTTTATATCATTGGTTGCCATAAATGTGCATTGTGTCCGTGCTAAAATAGCGCTCTACAATATCAGAAATTGATTTCCAACTTTTTCTTTGCATATGACCGATACATAGACACCAAATTGTTATCTATTTTGTCGTAAGCGCTAACAGATTTATGCTGCGAAGAATGTTTTAGCTGGGCTTTTCAGTTACGCCAGTATAAAGTTTACAATAATTAAATGTTTTTTTGCGGGGGGTGGGGAGTATCAGTATTATAATCAAACCCTCGTCCTATACTGCATGCATTGCAAAAGGGAAGATCATTACGGGGATGATAGGTGAGATTATTTGCCGCGAGTGCTTCTTTGATTGTTTTGAATCCAATTTATTCGGGTTGCCCCCATTCCCGCCGACAGCCTAAAAGTGAATTTAGTTAGAATGCCACAATAAAAATTGATCTGCAAAGACGCTTTCGAAATTTGCGAGACCGAGAATAGAGCGTAATTGTCGCATGTTAGAAGGTTGTGGGAAATTTAATGAAGATTTAACTTGGTTCTGGTCCGGGCGATTATCTTCATTTTCTAAAAGACAAGAGGTAGTTGATATGTTACTAATCGGTATTGCAAATGAGACTTTACAAATCAAAGAATCGGCAAAGACAAATATCTGCCACCGCCAAGAAACCTCATAATATCTTCTAAAAACGAAGAATTCAATGTTTTGGTTGCTAATTATGTCTGAATGGTTAACGCGCACCGAATCTTTTATGGCGGTCATAATCGTGCTACAGTAATACCACAGTTTACAATTTTATTGATTTTCGCTTGTATTGCATCTTTGTGCGCTAACGGAATTGGTTGATTGTACAATCCGGTTGTTGGGAAAAAACGTCTTTTGTTCGTTAGTAATTGCTTCAGCGTTATTGACTTTGTAAACTTTGGCATTACTCTGAAAAATATTATCGAAAAATCTCTGTTTGTTGACCTGGCCGATATAGGGGATTGGCTACAATTTAAAGTGTAAAGCCGAATGACTACAGTATGAAAACGCGAATTTAAGTTTGTAAGCGGGTTAAATTAAACGAACTGCATATTAGATTGGATTCGTATATCCGTAAGTTCTAATAGTTCTAAGTTCTTTTGGCAGTGCCAGTTTTTTTAAGTGCAGACAACAACTATACTCTTAATATTAGAATCAATACACTTTGAATCAATTTAGTGCTTTCTAATCGTTTATAAAAATTTTAATTAATGTTATATGTTGCAAATACCACCACTTGGCTTTTGTAACTTTGAGATTCTTTAATGTTTATCAAACTTAAGCTTTCCCTTTGTTCGACGTTGCATTAGAACTGAATCCTTCAATTACTTCAATCGAATCAAATACTCAAGCATGGACGAATCCAATTTAACCTGTAGATCTGTTTTATACTTTATATTGCTCATACTTTCTCTCAGGCGCAAGAAAGACACGGTTCCGCCGAAGACAGGATTCAACGACTGGAGGCGAACCTCGACGAAAAGAACGCCGAATTGGTGCGTCTCAATCAGAGACTGAAAATGAACGAGGACCACAACACGCGACTTTCGGCGACCGTAGATAAACTCCTCTCGGAATCCAACGATAGGCTTCAAGTTCACCTCAAAGAACGCATGCACGCGTTAGAAGAAAAGAACGGGTTGACGCAAGAGTTGGACAAAACTCGGAAAATAATGGAGGAGCTTGAGATGCAAAAGGGTGATATAATGAAGGAGCTTGGCAAGTCAAGACTGGAAATTGACAACGTGAAGCGGCAGATGCTTCAGCAGGAAATCGCCTACAATATCCAGCAGACGGACGCGTTAACGAGGAGCCTTTCACCAAGTGCTGTGGATCCAAATAGTTTTTCGAGAAGTGCTAGTCATTCCAGTTTTGATACACACTCTTTACCGCGGCGGTCTAATAAATCGCGAACACCTATAGATGATGATAATAAAATGCCGTATGCGAGGTCCATGGCGGAACAGGAGTGGGAGAAATTGCAACAGGCCCATGTTTTAGCCAACGTGCAGCAAGCCTTCGACGTTTCCAGCGACGCGGAATGCGACGACAACGAGAGCCTGTTTAGTACCCAAGATATACTTTCACCTTCCGGCCATACGGACGCCCAAACATTAGCGATGATGTTGCAGGAACAATTAGATGCAATCAATAACGAAATTAGATTAATACAGGAAGAAAAACAAACGACGGAAGCAAGGGCCGAAGAATTGGAATCGCGCGTTGGCAGCATGGAACATATGAATTTATTGGCGAGGGGTCGTAGTTTGGAAAGGCAGAGTCCACCGGTCAGCGGAAGGTCGACGCCCAAATCGCATCACTCGCCCCAACGGGATTACATGCATAAATATCACACGGTATGTATTATATTCAATCTGCATATTAAATAGTGTCTGGTTTGAATGAGATTAGTTTATCCCCAAGAAATGCTGGGTTATAACATTGCAGATTTTAATAAGCACCATGTGAAATAGTGGATGCATGTTTCTAACAATGGGGTATATTAAAATATGATCAAATCGGAGCCGTTTTATTAGCTATTATTTTAATTTTGATTAAATTTGTTTTGTTATATCTATCATACAACATTGCTGAATATTTTAGAATTTTGGTTTCAAATGTTTTTCAAAGTATTTTGTTTCTATTGTCTGCGAAAGAACATTCACTTGGGCGGTTCTGATCATTTTACTGCACTTTGGAATCATCAACATTGCATTTTGGCTACGATTTTAATCATAAAATTTAGTAATTTGGCAAGTTTGAACCAATATTTGTTTGGAATTTGCTTACAAAGTTGCTATTAATAGCTTATAATTCATAAACTATTATTTTATTGACTGCTGCAGATTTTGATTAAAATTGTTTTATAACACCTTGCAAGATTTTTGGATGCTTTAGAATCTTCAATTTTTTTATTCCAAAATTATTTACAAGTCGGCTCGAACGTTTTTGATCAAATTTTGTTATTACTCGAAAGAAAAATAAAATAAAATAAAAAACTGATATTTTTAATTTGATAGAGTGATGTGATTTTTCATAATTTTTGTTGAGTTTCCATTAATATTATTATTTTGAATTTTCTCAATGTGATTTTCTGCATGCACTCATTTTGCACATCGTTCATAAAATCGACTCTCGCCTCCTTCCCATTATTAATCTATGGACGGCCGGACACGACCAAACTTGTAACATTTTCGGATGCCGTGTGTGTGATGTTATAGGCACCCGCCTCAATGTCGCCGGCTCATTTGCAGCAGTATCATGGAATCATGAGTCCAGACGCCTTATCAGAGTCGCTGCCGAACAGTCAGGTTTGTCACGTCTCCAACAACAACAACAACAAAACAAGCGGCCTCTCATGCACTCATACATTGAACACACAGTTGTACACTAAACCTACAAATATACTCACCAGATAATGGCTGCAAATATGTTATTATTTGTATTGTTGTTGTTAGTTTTGCTTTTTATTTTATCAATGTCATACATTACATTTTCTCCACATGCAATGTTCCTATTATAACAGAATGAATGTCAGTCAGCATTTAGTTGGGTAAGGAAACATGCAATTTTTTAATAACAATTGGGTGATGGTCGTTTAGATGAAATATATTTTAAAATTAAATATTATATTTTGAAGTGAAAGTTTTGTAGCGAGGTAGTGAGTTCGAAAAATGAAATGATACAAGCGAGTGCGAATGAATAAGTTAGATTACCTCCATTCATTTACTAATGAGTAGCTGTGCATAAGTAAGAAAGAATTAGAAATACGATTTTATAAAGGATGTCAAAATAATAGACATATTTAGGTATTTGATGAATTTCTTACAAAAGCTTCTAATTTTATGTATTTTATACAAGTATTTTTTTTAAATACCGGATAGATATTTTACAGGGTTTTTCTAAATAATGATATGGACATATTCATATATTATATATTTTATACAGTGTTGTTCAATATAATGGACATATCTAGATATTTCTTGCAAAAATTTCCGATTTCTCTTTAAATAATATTTGGTTATTTTTAATAGGGTTGTTCAAAATAATAAACATATTTAAATATTTGATGAATTTTTGCAAGAAAAAAAAATGTATGCAGTTATTTAAAATAATCGAGATTAGTTTCTAAAAACATTTAGAATTGTTAAAGTAATTGAACCATAGACCATAGACCATAGACCATATTAACCATAGTCGGTTTGTTTCTTGTGCATTTCTTGAAGAAATTTAAGATTCAAGAATGTAATTTTTGCTCGGAAAATTTTTAACCCATTTTCTTGTGCATTTTTTTCATTTGAACACGAACCACTTACGAAATATTATAGAGAAGAAAGCCAATAACGTAATAATGAGAATAAGTAAAACAACACACATACGGTGATAGAAACAAATATTTGTTTCTATCACCGTATGATGATAATCAAGTAGTTGGTCGAAACTAGTCCGGTTTAATAAAAAAATTTCGTGACAAGATATATAAAAAGTTGTTTTATTTATTAAAATGCAATGTCACATAGTAAAGGTTAAAAACATTCGATTTTTAAAAATTAGAAGTTTTTAGGAATATTTTGAAAACAGTGGTATTTTACAATCTTTCAAGCATTTCTGAACAAGTTACAGACATTTGTTGAGATTTTGAGAAGTTATGCTATGTATATAGCCTAGTGGGGTGTCTAAACCTTGCCCAAAAGATTTTTATTAAACGATTGTTCTTTTCTTAATATTATATAATTGAATAATTACTATGGCCATTATCGGGTAGTTTTGTAAGCTGAACACAACACACACTCACTGAATATCATCCATCACTAGCTGCATGTTGACTGTTTAGTTATGTTTGTTTGAATACGGCCAACTCATCAACGTGATTAATACACATAATACGCTCTTGTGCAGTTACAATTAGCGCCTATGTCATCGGAAATGTCGAGAGATGATCTCCTAATGGGCGACAATAGCAGCGGCGGAGGAGCGTCACCACTAACGGCGAGATCGCTGCGATTGGAACGCGTCGCTCAGGCATTAGCACACAGCCAAGAAGAATTAAGAAGGTAATTATCATACAAATTAAACCAAACCCGAGCTTATTAAATGTGTACTAATTGTAATCAAATGTTAACAAAACGCTTCAGACGGACCAATGCTAGCGGACTTCCATCGGGTGTATCGACTTACAGGTTATTTAATGTTTGGCTTTACTTATTTCGCACTGCATCCATTTCTAGGCACTTTTTTTTTATTTCCATCAATTCCATCAAATATACATTAATTCCGGATTGATTTATCGGTGAGAGAATACATCTGTTAGCTGTAAATAGCTTCCCGATTGTATATAAGTAAAATAACACACCGCATGCTTGTTTATTTTTAAACTTTTCCCCTTGATCATGTGCGTAACATCCTCCTCGGTCCATCCGCGCTTGTGAGTTTTTGCTTGTCTAGAGAATAGTTTTAGAGTAGATGAGTGTGTTTAGGCCGGGCCAGACCCCCCCGTCACCTCTGTCTTCTCGTCATAGCAGCCAGGAGAGTCTGCACAAAAACGCCATGGGTGGAATGTCCAGGGACGTGTCCGCGGCGGCCGTGGCAGCGGCAGCGGCGGCGCAAAAGAAGAAGGGGATCAAATCATCCTTGGGCAGATTCTTCAGCAAAAAGGAGAAGGTAATTATGCTATTTTACCCACAACAATAATCAAATATCTTCAAGATTTGTCTACATCTATCTATATATAAAATGTTTATTAATAATTCCAATTAGACATCGTGAAGAATGTTGAGTATATGGAATATTAATAGTAAAATTTAGTAAATCTATTTACTTGTTTTTAGTGAAAATATGCATATAAAATCAATATCTTAATTATATTTTGCAATAATATTCTACATCAACTTAACACTACACGTCATTTTTTTTTAAATTTAGACAACAATGTATATTGAACCTTTGAGAGTCGCACGAAAGTCATGTCAGTGAAAACTCACATGTTACTAATATTACACCATTTTATCAACTTTAATGATACTAGTATTTTGAAATTTGTTAACTAACTAAGAGATTTGTTGTAAATGCAGATTGGCATTTTTTATAGAAGACGATACATTTTCTTTTTCTTTAAAGGCCAAAGGAAAGGATGTTGGTGATAGTAATCTAAGTCTAAGTCAGGCGAGCATCGGACTGGCGGATGGGGAACTAAGTGATTCAATGAGCATATCAGGGAAATTGGGACAAAAGGGAGATTTTGATCGTAGGCAGAAAAAGAAGTAAGCTTTTACAAAATAAAAGATCTATAATTTTAATTCAAAATAAATTATAGTTGTAGGGAGCGAGATTATAGGCACGAGTTGCTGGCCGAGGCGATGAAAGCGGGAACACCATTTGCCTTATGGAACGGGCCGACGATAGTCGCGTGGTTGGAGCTGTGGGTCGGCATGCCCGCATGGTATGTGGCCGCATGTCGCGCCAATGTTAAATCCGGCGCTATTATGAGTGCGTTAAGCGATACCGAGATACAGCGGGAAATAGGCATCAGCAATCCATTGCATAGGCTAAAATTGCGACTGGCCATACAAGAGATGGTCTCATTAACGTCGCCGAGCGCACCAAAAACGTCACGAACTACCCTCGCTTTCGGTGACATGAACCACGAGTGGATTGGAAACTCGTGGCTGCCAGCGTTAGGACTTCCACAATATAGGACCACATTCATGGAGTGCCTGGTAGATGCACGCATGCTGGATCATTTGACGAAGAAAGACCTTAGGGGTCAACTGAAAATGGTTGATAGTTTCCATAGGTATGTAAAATTTTATTAGCTTTGATTTGATAATAATAAATATTTTATATTCCGTTCTACATAGTTTACTTTTTCATTTCAGAACTAGTCTACAATTTGGTATACAATGTCTGAAACGATTAAATTACGACAGGCATGCACTTGAGGAAAGGAGGAAAAATTCGGAAAATACAATATGTGATGTTCTAGTTTGGAGTAACGAGAGATTAATCAGATGGGTCACATGTATTGGTTTAAAAGTATGATCATTTTTAAATATATCTTTCAAATTTTTGATATTGATCTTTGTTTGCTTCAGGATTTTGGTAATAATTTATTGGAGTCGGGCGTACACGGTGCTTTGATAGCTCTGGACGAAAACTTTGATGCGAACAGTATGGCCTTAGCCCTGCAAATCCCAACGCAAAATACACAAGTAAGTATTGCGTCTATTGGTTTTGTAATAAAGAGAAGAAACTCTGATACTTTAGAGAAGTTACAAGTTTTTTGAAGTGAACTTTTATATGGAAGTAGGAAAAAAAGAAACGGCATTCAAGTGAAACACTTTGATGGTTCTGAATACAGGCAGTGAGCGTATGAGTTAAATGGGCACGCCTGCAGAATATCTCATGCATTTTTTATTTTTGAATGGCTAGCTTTGCTCAAGTAATGCCGGTTGCACTATTGAAATTGCAGGTTGAACTCGAGATTATTGTTAGGTCTAGTGAAACGCAAAACATTTTTTTATTAAGAATAGAAAATTGTTTTTTTCCTCGGTAACATTACATTCCATACTACCTCTGGATAGAAGTAAGCGTGATATTTGTTGAAGAAAATCTTAATATTGTTTATTGAATTCAAAAAGATCCACAACAACTTTATACAATAAAAAAAATAATAAAAGATTTCATATAATTCTAAAAGAAATTAAACAATTCCAAAAAAAACACGAATTTTAAAAAATTTCACGCAATTGAAATTTCACATAAATCTTAAAAATTCTTTGCATTTTCAAAAAAGCTATATTATTTTAAAACACCACACAATTAAAAAAAACTGTCAATTCTTGGAAATTCTATGAATGTATGTGAAACTTTGCGGCATTTTACGAATTTGTGTCGAAAATGATATTATCTGAAATTATTATATGAAATATCGCTCGTTAATTTTACATACTTTAAAATTCCGCACAAATTTCACTCAATTCTACAAAAAATCCACTCAATTCTATAAAAATATTCACATAATTTCAAACAATACTACACAATTTAAAAAAATTGCATAATACTGAAAAAAATTACACATTTCAAAAAATTCAGACAATTTCACGTACGCATACAGAAAAAGTGTCAAATTTGTTTGAATTTGGTGACCTTGAACACACGAGTTGCGCGCAGGTTACTATTCTAGAAGGTCACTAGATATCTAGGAAATAATAAACACAGCTTACTTCATTGAGGATGAGCAAAATTAACAAAACCAACTAATAGCTAATAGTAATGTACGCTGGGCGCCATACTTTTAACGCGTGTTCGATGCGCATTAATAGCGTAGATAAAAAATGAATAATTTCAACGGCTTTCAAAATGTTAACTATTTTATTATATTTCTGCTTTAGCTTTTACCCTGTCAGAATTAGGAATATGCGTCTATCATCTAAATATTTAATAGTCTTCTAGATCTGCCACTTCCTAACAAAAATATCTGATCGCAACCGCCGGGGTACGGTCAATGTCGAATGCTTGTAAGACAAGCAACGTTAGATACGGTCAACACTTGGATGGGTAACCACATAGTGCCTTAACTCAACATACGCTTACCTACATAAACACGGCTGAAGGACCTCGAGGTCGATGGCCAGTTGGGTGAAACCCAACAAATACTAATACTATCTATTCGGGTGTTTAACGTGCGCTTGATCAAACGCGCGCGTTTGATTGTGTAGCTCTATTTGGAACTTTTGATCCATAGATCAAGCGTTTCAAAAACGCGCACTAGCCAATCTTAACACAAATATGCAATCGCTCGTTTATTTAAAAGAACGTGTTTGAGTGTGCACGTCTATTTGAAACCCTATGTCCATAAAACACGTTCCAAAAGCGCATATTATAAAACGCGTAGGTGTACAATCAAGACACAATCCTGACAGTAAGACCAGTGAAGACATTAATTTGTTTCGTGCTTGCATTGCAGACACGTACAGTATTGGAGATGGAATTCAACAATCTTCAGCGCATAGCAAGAGAACGTCACCCGGAAGAGATGAGTCGGTCCTGATATGGGTCCCGGACGAACCAGTAGTGCTACCTCCCTCTCGTCGCGCCATTCTGTCCGACAAGAGCTTTAACCTGTATCGTAATAGTATTATCCTGTACATTCAAGTTGTTGTTCTTTGTTGGGTTGTTCCGGCAGCGCCAGTCAGTATTAAACACGCGTGTGCCTGTCCCGCTGCTGTCCTGCTGCCAGCTTCTAGACACTGTTATGTTGCTGATAATAAGTAAATAAATAAAATAATAATAACTTAGTTAGTACAAGATCCAGTCCGAGCTCCGAGCATTCTGGACGACGATGATGCTGATTGCTGATGATGATCGCGTGAGTGTGCAGAGTGAGTACGTGCGTGGTCCGTATAATAATAAATTGCGGGCCATTCCCAAAACATAAAATAAAACCAAAATCACCAAAAATATAACAAAATAATAAATAAATAAATAAATAAATAAAAACACCGCCGTCGCAATGACAGTTATTTCCGTTTGTATTCCATACCATTACAGTAATTAGCAACCTGTATCTCTGTATATATTATACAGATAACGTAATTTTTATTACTTTAATAAGTTTTATACAATATTTGTAATATATTTTTACTTGTTATTTATTTTTCACCTAATATCTATATTCTGCTTATATACATACCTTGTTATTAACATGCAGAGTCCTCGTGCTCTGGGAATGATTGTCATTACTCGTAATTGATATAATAATAGTGTTAATTTATGTACATTGTATTATACATAAATATAACGGAAACTCGATCATTATAATATTATTCTTTTTCTGTATTATATCGACTTGTATGTAAATATAACCTAATCTGAAGCAACATTCACCAACTCTATTTATTGAAGGTCAATCAAATCATTGGTAAGTACTTAAATTTATTACTTATTATAATTCTCTTTATCTTAGCATATCTTTGCAGATTGCATATGTCAAATTAGCTTATGAGAATATTTCTAAAAAAATGTTGTCTTTTGGACAATACGTTATAAACATTTGCGGCAATATTCGGACTAAAAGACAATTGCAGTGATACGGGATAAATATTTGCGGAATTTTCAAGTTTTTATTTCGTAGCGCTGCGATCGTTTTTTAAATTATATTTTTTGTCGTAATTTTTTTGTAGATGCGATATTTTTTAATCGATTGCACCACCGAAAAAACTTTGGACTAATTAACGATTGTAGCTCCACAAGATAAAAATTTGCGGATTTTTTTAACAACTAACAATGAATTATTTTTACTTACAAACTGTTATCCTATGGCACTGCTGCGTTCAGAGTTTTGCTGAAAATTTTTATCCCCGATCTACGATCAATTTTATAAACGGCGGCGCTGCGATTACTGCTGGAATAAAAATTGCGAAAAACGGTTGCAGCGTGTTTTTTAGAAACTAACGGCAAATTCTTTTGGTTTCTATGTTTTGTTGCAAATTATTATTCAGTGGCGCTGCGATCGTTTTTTAGTTCCAAGTTTTACCGCAAATTTTGTATACCTGGACCCTGCAAGCGTTTTTTAGTTTCGTTTTTCTCTAAAGTTTCTAGATGGCGCTTCGTTCGTTTTGTAAGTCCACTTATTCTTTGAATAAACGATTGCATAGCCAACTACAGAAATGTTTTTCTTTTTGATATGAAACATCTAATGTCGCGTTAAGACGATAGTTGGCATCTTCACCTTTGTAATTATGCAAGACCAACAACATGTTCACCCAGAACACACAACCTATATTAGTGACAGTGACAAATAATATCATGAGTGACATTGACAATATGGAGCACCAAAAAGCACAGTTTCCTATAAAAATTAATTTCGATATTTCACATTACGTCCCGCGATGGCTTCCCCAGTTTTAACCGTTTTAACTAGCAATTGATTAGTTTCGATTGTATGTAGATGGCACTGCGATCGTCATATTTATATTAAAATTTGACATACAAGCGTGTTATTTTTGATAAAATTGTTATGTTCTAAAAAGAATTAATTTTTAAATAAATCTATTTTAATCCTTGCGGTCTTCTAACTTGGTCTAAAATTAATTGAAAACCTCGGGGCAGCAAGGCTACATCTCAAATTTTGAAAAGTTGCTATTTTTAACTTGAAATAACTTGTGAAATATGTTAATAACATATTGGAGTGTCCGATGAACGTGTAAAAAAACATTAAAAAGTTCAGATTAAGTTAACATTTGAGTTTTAAGTTGCATTACTCTTTATATTCCGATTATGGCTAATCCTCTTGTTCCCCTGGGTCTTCAATTCTAGTTTACTCTGATTATATCGCTCTACAAAGAAAAAATAATAAACTATTTTAAAATTCGTCATCCATTTAAAAAATGCATGAACGTTTTATTTCACCAGATTTGATTTGATTTGAATTGAATCATAATTGTGTTTCTGTGCCCATTTGTTTACAATTTATAATATTTTTAAGTTTTCCATAATTTCCAATGCTTTCTTGAGTTTTATTTTAAAAGTTGACATATTATTAAAGTGCATTACTTGTTTATTTATAAGTTTAACATAGAAATGCTTTGACAATTTTTTGT